>JAPYZO010003283.1:36662-50032 GCA_030522905.1 Torymus flavipes
CTCTCTCTCTCTTTCTCGCGGCATCGGGCCGGGCTTATTTCCTCTTTCGCCGGGCCGAGCTTAATTGCTTTCGCCGCCGAATGCACACGGCCGGGCCACCGTTCCGTCGTTCGTTTACACACAGCTATATGTGTGTGTCTGTGTGTTCGCAGGGGTAGGCTATCCCTCTATCGCTGGATCCTAAAGACCGTGACGAGAGTCGACACGAGGCACCAGACACGCACACCTGTATGTGTGGCTTTTTTTTTCTTCTTTGAGAGAGAGATTGACGGTCTGGTGACTCGCGCGCTCGTGTCGTCGTATATTTATCGATATAGGTACATGTATGTACAACAATGCTCACACGACATTTATATACTACCACACACGTTATATGTATACAGAGATATATAGGCTTGCTCTACGGCCCCTCTCCCTCTCTCTCTCTTTTCAGGCGAGAAAGAGAGGGAGACGAGTATAATATGACACACGTACGTATATAACAAGGGTAGTATGTATACACACATATATAGACGGGTGGTTGCGGGAAGAGCTATATATGTATACGTGTGTGTGTCGTTAAACCCGTGCTGCAATTTGTTTTGCGCCCGCGCGTGTGCGCTCTGCAGTTTGTAAATAAACGCGGAGGCGGATGTGTGTTTGCGCGCCTCGTTGCATTGCGCTACCGTATGGAATATATGCGTTTTTTCATAGAAGCAACGCGTGTGTGTATGATGTTTGGATGAATATTGAGAAATCACGGTAAGCAAATGTGTATGTGTCGCGGGGCAAAATGTGTGTGCATTCGTAAGGGGATGAAAGTTGCAATATGAGGTTGGCAGTAATATTTTTTGTATAAAAGCGTTTTGAATATTTCGAAAGTATATACATATTATTGCAGCACGAGTATTGTTCTATACCTATATGTTATACACTTTCCACTTAGCTAACAGATATATAATAGATATTTATAGTTAGTATACGAGGAGTGTCGAAGAGAGGGGTTAGGATTGTTATAGGATAGTTTTGGAAATAGTGAAAGAAGTACAGTGTATATAGATATTTTACGCCTGCCATTTGCCGTGCGACGTAGTCCCACTGAAGGTTCTTGCGCTTGTATGTTTTAGAAGAATGTAGTCTAAAAAGGTATAAGTAATATGATAAAGTATTGTTATATAGACCCGGCCGATAGTGGAGTAAAAGAGAGATTTTTCAAAGCACCGGTTTGGAGAAGATACGTAACCGAAAGTGAATTATCGAAGCACCAGATTAATAATTGAGAAAATAGAATATTTGGGTTAAATTTTGAATTTTTTTTTTCTCCTCATAGTATATAGATTCGTAGTGGAGATTTTGCAGATTGGCGGATTCACGATCCGACGAGCGTTCGAAAGGGAAAAATAGAAGAAAAAAATATAAACCGCATATTCAAACCTTCGAATTCATCCCGCATATAAAAGTACAAAAATAACATTCAGAATAAATAAATATTCATACAGCAATTTTTATTTACTCCGCTTCGGTATCCCCGCGGAGGGACTCAATCAAGTCGTCATTAAAATCCCCGCGCTCGTTACGAAGTTCAATTAAAAACAACGAAAAATCTCCTCCGTTTTAACAATCATCATCATCATCATCATGATCACGTGCGAATATGCGCTCGTCGGACCGTAATCCACACATCGTTCCCGCGGAGAATCGGCTCATCTCTCGTCGCATATATACGTGTGTGTATATGTGTTTCTGTGTACCGCGCGTTGCGTTGTATTTTACCTTGCGGGCTTTGCTCTTGTACTCCTCGGCTTTGACGAGCTCGCCATGCGCCTTCCCAACGTGGTCGCCGGTCTGAGTCACGCAGTACTCTATCCGGTCCATCATTTCGCCCTGATCCGTTGTTGTTGGTGTTGTCATCGTCGTCGGTTGTGGTTGCATGGGATAAAGGGTGCATGTGTGTGTTTGTGTGTGTGTGTTTGTGTCAGAGGAGGAGGGTTGCGGAAAAGTTCATTCGAATAAAGACGTCGTGTCGCGCGTGTGACCCCACAGACGCACGTTAGTTGGTGTTTTGTATGTACAGATGTGGGTGAGTGTGTATGTGTGAGGGTAAGGTATATAGATGGACGGTTGGGTAATGGGTCACATGTGGTTTTTTTCGCGCGCGCGGGTACGTGTAAATACGCAAGCGAGCAAGAGGCACCGATTCGCGCGATTTTTGCGTATTTACGTAACGCACACGCGTGCGGAGAGCGAGAATAGGGAAAGGTGGGTGTGAAGGGGAAACAGATAGACATACACGTAGGCGCGCATGTGTATGTACATGTATAGCCGATAGAGAAGAAATATATATGTAGAAGAGAGGCACGCACACAGACATATGTACACAAGTTTCACCAACAAGTCGGCATGATACAGATAGATAAATATATATATGTATAGACACGCACACGCACACGCAGAATAATGTCGTTATACAATACACGCGTAGCGCACACCAATGTTAAAGAGTATAAGATATATACACACATCATCGCGTTAGGAACGATTGTATATGTAATATCACAGATTATTATACACATATATGTTAGTCAGCAGTTAGTAGTATATAGACAGAGCAGCAGTGGACAGAGGCACAATCGTCACACCCATTTTGTCAAATTGTACAGAGTTCGTTATTAGAGAGAAAAAAAAATTATGTATTTATATAAAGTTATATCATGAGAAACAAAAATCAGGTACACAATATATATATATATATGGATATTTATATTTTGTTGTTGTCGTTGTCGTAGTTTTTAACGTTATTTATACATTGTAACAGAAAATAAAGCAATGAAAGACAGAAACAAAACGTAAAAATCACAGGTACGAATGTGTTTCAGGTCGATGTGTACAAATGACAAAACAAACGAGTACAAAGAAAACAGGCGTTACGATTTTTTTTTTATGTTCAAGTCCAGTTTTGTTTTTGTTTTTTTCATTTTTCGTTAAAAATCGCACGTGTCAGGTCCGCAGAAGACGAACGTGGCACGAATCGCCGTGGCAAATCAAAAGGCGAGAAACCAAAACCAAGTTATGTTAGATGATGATAGAGACGTCGATGCGCATCGGCAACGTCATAGCGATGAGTTAAATGGCGAGCAAACAGAAATGTATATGAATAACACAGAAAGAAGCGTTTAACCAAAACCCAAGAATTCATTGTAATATGAGAAGAATTGTGATTCAGGAGAACGGAATGCGAACAGGGAGAAGTGGAGGAGAGTAGGTGGGAGGCGAGGGAAAGGAGGAAGAACAGAAAAAAAAAATGACCAATTAGAGGGGTCGATCAAATGGGGAGGACTCACCCGTCGGGCTTTGCTTTGATACTTGAGTGCTTTTTTGGTGTCCTGCGTGGCCGTCTGCACGTAGTCGACCGCGTGCTCCACGTGATACTCTATGCGATCTATCATCTCGCCCTGTATTTTTTTTTTTCAAGACACCGAAATGAACAGCCGGCGCAGCAGCCGCAATTCCCCCAAGGACAGTGTAGTAGTAGTGGTAGTAGTAGTAGTAGTAGTAGTAGTAGTAGCAACGCCAACCAGGAGGAGAAGAGCCAGTAGACAAGAAAACGGAAAGGCAAGAAAGCGAGTTAGTGTACAGTGGGAGAGGAGGATGACAGATATAGACAGAAATGGTTCACCCCTTGATGTAATTGTCGAAGGCTGATTGGTTTATTGGCTAGCTTGTCGAGATAAATCATTTTTCGCGATATATTGCGAGTATAAAGTCAAAGGGTGAGCCATCACGTATTATACAGTATATTATATATATATATCGGGGAAAGTGCAGCATCAAAGGTTTACGCGTCTCGTTAAAACCGTTTATGCGATCACTTGATGTTGTACTTTCGTGATTATTTTGTCATTATGTTATTTTAGGTTTAGAGAGACCTTACGGTTATTAATTAGTGAGAAAAGTCGAGTAGGCTTGTATAAGTATAAGTAGGTTCGTAAATAGCGTAAAATTTGAAAATTTTTTTTTTTAGTTTAGTTTTTGAATATTATTTTGAAAATGTTTAGTTTTGAGACGTTACAAGACATTACAAATGAAGAGATGAAAGGTTCTTTTGACAAAAACAGCGCCGCGCCCACTGTTTCTTTATTCATTTTTTTTTGTTCAATCATTACGAATAGCATCACTCAAGAAACATAATTTCAATATGTTTTTATTTTTATTTTTGCAAGCCACTCGGGGTTATATCGGGGACTTATATAATAATAAATGTCATATAACTTATTTAAACCAACCGCAACAGCAATTTGCCATCATTAATCATTAAATATAGAAAAAAGGGTGACCACGATGTCGGAGTAAAAAAACTTTCTGAACTTTAGCATAGTCAATGCCATTCTTTAGTGTTAAAATATATATAATTTAAAAAATTTCGAAACGTTATTGTAATGCTGTTGCGATTGGGAAGCTGAAAATAAAACTGATTAATTTAAATCTAAAGTAAATGCTAAAAATTAGGGGTGCGAACGAATGATTCGAAATTTTGTTATTTTTTCTCTTTTCCATTCTAAAATACAATTAAATAAAAATAATTTATTTCATTTCAAAATTGTTTTTTTAAGCTTTTTTTTCGAGTAAAAGTTTGAAAAAAAAATGTTTGATATTGTTTGCATAAATCTCGTGAACTTGTAAATGTTTTTATTTATTTTTTTTTCACTTCTAATCCTTTTTAGTTTTTACTGAATACATGTGTTGGTTAGATAATGTGGGTGATATTTTATCATTTACAATATTATGTCTAAATTTATTAAAAAAGATACAGAAGAAATTTTCGAACTGTTTGCCGCACCCCTACGAAAAATCTTTATATTCAATAAAAAAAGGAAAAAACAATTATACTATTTTCTTTGGATGATAAAAAATTTATCTATAATAATCTAGCTTAAGAATAGGCAATATCGCAGTCGAGAAAAGTAATACTTTACCTGACTTTCCACCAGCATGGCCATGTCCATAAACATGTCATGGAGTTCCCTAATAGAATTTTCTAATTTTATGATGTCAGCGTGGCGAGCCTCGATGTCCGCTAGAGTTTGTTTGGCTTGTTGCGTTTCCATAATGATCTGCAACGACAGACGACAATCAGTATTATATACATATACACATAAACGCGCACGTATACACGCGAGAATAAAGAATCGCGCGCGAGGAGGCTTGCAGTACAGTAGTTTGCTCAAATCAGATTACCCAGTCAACAATATATAATCTGATTGAATTGTTTCACGGAGGGGACAAAAGAACTAATGTCCACATCTAGATAACACACACATAATATATATAGAGACAGAGAAACAGTTAAAAGAAGAATCACAAGAGTCAGCTAAAAAATTAGGTTGCGTAAATTGGATTACCTTGCGGGCGGGCTCACACGTCGTTTTTTCAATTCTCTCGTTAAAGAGAACTGGAGAAAATTAGAAACGGAGCGCGCTTGATCGGTTATTAAATTTCGTATCTCGATTCCTCCGATGTTCCGTTCCGCTTGACTTTACCGTAACTTCCTGCCAAAACGACCCCGACAAATTCGCGACAGATTTTATATACGACGACTCTATACCTCCAGAAGCAAATCGATCCGCGCACTTTCATTTCGCACCGACACCCGTCAACGACAAAGCAAAAAGAGAAATACAAAAAACGTCACGGCCCACAAAAACAAAACGAATCGACATACAATACACCTTCTCTCCGTGTGTGTATGTGTGTGCAAAATCGAGCGGCGTATAAAGGCAATTACAATGGCGCGCGTTGGCCCAGCTCCAAGCTGGAGTTAATTGCTAATTTAGCGCGATCCGCTGCCGCAGTTTTTGTGCACTGGCACGAGAGACAGAGACAAAGAGAGAGAGAAAAAAAAAGTCGGGCAGGATTAGAGGGGAGGTAATGGTTGTGCAGACTTACGCCTTGTGTGAAGACCGCCGGGTTGCCCTGCTCCAGCATCTCCTCGAGCTCCTCGTTAGTTGTCGTCCTACCCGCTGTAAAAGGGATCGAGAGGCGTTAAGTGGGATAACGATGACGATGATGATGAGAGAAAAACGGGGGGTTCTCCTCGCGTTCGCTTCGATCGCGTGATTGTGGATTTCGAGTGGTGAAATTTTCGTTGCGGCTGATTGAGGTAATGGAAATTTAGTGAATTTAGCGGCTTTGGCGCTATTTGTAGCTGCATTTTCTTCTAATCTGTTTTAATTTATTTGCGAATAACTGACTTACCACTAGTAATAAACTACGTTTCTATCTTATTTTTCTTCTTTTTTTTTTGGTACGTACCACTCTAAAATGTTAATTTATCTGACATAGTGTATCTTACCCGAGATAAACGATCCTTCAAGTTTATTATTTCTATATTCATTTTATTCCCACGAGGAATTACCCCTTTACCGCCAAATTCCTTAACAGCCATGCAACGTATTAAGTCACCAAGTAAAAAATTACACTACTAAAACTTTACTATCATTGTGTACTACAATTCGTTAAATTACTTAACGACAAACAATGAAAATGACACTCTGTAACCACCAAGTTTTACCCGCGCAACCAGATCCAACCCCGCTTTCAAAATAGAATAATTTTAAAACGCCATAATACCACCCGCCTACATATCCCCACATTCTCTTAAACCCATTAATTAAAAGCAAATGTTGATTAGGAACACACTCGCACGCGTTACCAGCAGCAGCCCCACGCGTCGCTACTATATCTATGGCATCTCCCGAACGCATCATCCTCCCCCGCACACACACGCGCGCGCGCCTACCCCAAACACCCACCCCATCGTTCCGTGGCAGTGCAAACACCGCAGCCGCGCGTATGATGTCATCGTTCTTCCCCGTTTTCCCACGCATTTCCTTCCCCGTGCCTTAATCGACCTCTTCCGAGATTTCATTCGGATGTTTGCCAGCGCGAATGCGCGTGCGGAAGAGATGCTGCTTGTTTGGCCACATGGGGGAGGTGAACAAGCGATGTGGATGTTAGGCAATAAACGTCCGAGAGACGCGTTGATAACGCGGCTGATGTGCGGTATTAAATAGAAGGATGAACTTACTGATTTCCAGCTGTCGTTGTATCCTGCCCTTACATCGTTCCCTGTAATCGGTCTGTGTCCGATTGTACTCCGTCATCACCTCGACGAACTTTCTGGATAACGTCGAGTGTTGGGTCTTGCGTATCCTGAGGTCCGCCGACGATTTGTTCGTGTGCTCCTCCTGCTCGATATTCTGCTCTATCACTGTAAGCAGCAGCGGCAGTCGCGCGTAAGTGCACGATAATTCGGGAATGGGGGGACCGCGAGATAGAATTTAATGGGAGTTATATATATATTTTGAGCGGTTGCTAAAGTATAACTTTTCTTGAATACTTATTATTTTTTCAATAGTTGTAGGATCAAAATAACTGAGGTGTTTAGAAATAATTGTAAAATCGTTGAGCGTTTATGTATAAGAATGATATTGGAATTATCGTTAGTTTGAACCTTCTACACATCATGGTTAATTTGTCTATAGGTAGGTATAGAAGATTCATTTCATAGTACCGTTCCAAATGGATTTTTTACATTTAAATTCCTTTACAATCGTCGCTATATTCTTATTTCTCAGCGATTCGTCAGCTTCTTACAAACCTTTATGCATGCTTATACAAAGATAAGCTTATCATAAACCAACCAATAGAACAATAACTCACCCTTTAACTTGGCTCTGACTTTATTAGCAGTTTTCTTGATGTCGGCCATCAAGTCCTCCAGCTCCATTTTGACTTCTGCAACAAACACAAAAAACCAGTGGTTAATAACAACATCCAACGTATTATATACACCCATCTCATATGCCAGCTATACAAGAGAAAAAACGAGAGCTCCTTCCCCGCGATAGCAATTTTTCGATCCCTCCGAAACTCGGCCACGACCCTCGCCAGACAAAAAAGAACTTTCCTCTTCCTCCATCGCGGAAAAGTGCCTGTTAAATAATCGATGAGAGCTCGCTCGCTTTCCAACTTATGCTAAGTATACGAACACGCGCTCGCTGCTATATATAAATGTGTATGTGTGTACTACTATCACGCGCCCGCGCGCAACAGGTAATTATATCGGGCCGCGCGCATCGCAAAGGGCAAGCCCTACATACATATTATACATAAGTTTTTTGAAGAAAGCAGCAGCAGCCGTGTATGCGAGAAATATAAGACGCGGACAGAAAGTGAGAGATGAGTGCGCGTGTTTGACTTACGTGACCGAAATGCAGTAGAGCCGGCTGATAATGCGGACGAAGGAAGGGGAACGCCGAGAGGAGGTAATAAAGAATAGATTTGGGACACGAAGGGGTGGCGCCTGCAGAGAGAGGCTTTAGAGGTCGATCGGCGGGAGCGTATGTATAGTCTCCGAGGGCGGCGGCATTGTAAATCGTGACACGAGGAGTGTTTTCGCGATTAGTACGCGTATATACACGATATAATAAATTCACGTATGTAGAGGGTGACATGCAGCTGAAAACAAAGATGCGTATATATAGAGAGAGAGTGCTAGAGACGGGGGGCGGCTATTTCTGTAGCGCAATTGCGCGGCCGTCCACCCCCGCAAAGCCTTAACAAAATAGTTTCGCCTCGTATACAGCGCGAACCTCGCTGCGTCTGCCGACGCTCGCGTGCAGTATATAGCGATGTGTACTTGGGGGGCAAAAACTTGGGGGATTTTCGCGAGGGGGGAGGGTAAACATCCGACTCACTCACCCACCCACGCCCACGCGCTTAACTCCCTCTCTTTCTCTCTCTCTCTTTTTTGCGCGTGTGGTGCCAGCCGTGTGTCCGCTTTATCGGGTTATTCTCCCAGCGGTAGTGAGTAATGCAATTTTTTCGGGGCGGATGACTGGTTAATGGGATGGCCATTCTTTTATAGCGATGGCAGTGTGGTCGAGGGTGTGATAAGTTAGAATGGTTTTGGTTTATAGGGTTTGTTTGTTTACGATTGGAGGGGTTGCGTACAAGGGGTGGCGCGCACTTAGAAAATTACAAAAGCAATTTCAAAAATAGGATAACGATGCATTAACCCGTTAATTGCCGCCGCCACTGCCGCATCCTATTTCCGTGAGGTAATTAGCGCTGCTGCTGCTGCTGCTGCTGCTCTCTGCCTCCGCATAATCGACTTTTACGATGTAATTATATAAGCATAGGTTTTTCGTATCCCAGCCTCGACAATTTTCCTGTAAACCGCAGCAGAAGCAGAGCAGTGCCACACCACAGCGTTCGTCTAAAATTCATAAAGTAGAAAAAAAAGGAACGATATATGTACCGTCCACACCACTTTATTAATTTATTCATTGTCCCTTCACCACGCGTTCGCACGCACCACATTGTTTTTCGAAATATATATACCCCTTTAATACCGACATTTCTCGGGGATTTCAGGCCACATAAAACCGTTCGCTCTCTCTCTCTCTCTTTTTTTTCTCCCTCTCGCTATATATGGCGCTCCTCGAGAATATTTTCCGCGCGGTAAACTCGAGCGCTCGCGCGCGCTCACTTCAGCTTTGAATAATGTTTGATTCTTTTTCCAGCTCGCGCGAAGAGGGAGTTCGCGAGGAGTAAGAGAGAGAGAGAGAGAGAGAGAGAGGGAGAAGAAAGAAGAAAGTGTGCGGCGAGAGAGAGAGAAAAGTTCTTCTCGACTTGATGGGGCACGAGCGCGCCAGTCGGTAAAATAGCCGAAAGGAGGTAGACGGAGGAGGAGGAGGCTGGAAGCTTTAGTGGGTCATTGACGTCGAGCTTTTGTGAGGTCTATATAATGTGTCTTGGAAATTACTCGGCCCGCGCGGTGAGCGAGTCCGTTCGTGCGGATGTTGCGCCCCCGCGAGGCTGGTGCTGTGTTACTTTTTAATCTCGGTTTGTTTTCATCTCCGGTTGGTTGGTCGGAAAGAAAGTTTTGCGGGTAGGCCGAGCGCGAGGTCAGATGATTTTTATAGCTAAGAAAGTGCGGTGGTATAACGCTAAGATGAAAGTTGTTTATGCGAAGACGAGTATATTCGAGTTCTTATCGAAGGATGTATATAGGAATGGTGGAATTAAACTCTAGATGGGCTATAATTACGCGGAATATTTTCTTTATGGTTACGAAAATTGTTAGAAGGATATAGGAAAATTTTAAACTTTTATTATTATATATACTTAAGTTTTTATTATTTAATTTAGTAAATATTTCAGAATTGCAGACTCGGTCTACGCTCTATAAATAAAATAATAATAATTTTTATATACGATGAAGTTATGCACTTTATACACAACTCCAACGCGACTTGATCGTCATCTATATTTATGACGATTACTAATAACGACGCGCCCCGGCTAAAAATAATCAAACAAAACCCTTCCAAACCTCATACCCGTGCCCAATTAAGCCCCACTCCTCCCCAAGACCTCTAACCTAAAAAACGCCAAGTCTTCCATCACCCGACCTAATCATTTTTTAATCTCCAACTACGCGCGCCCGCGTCCCGCACCCCAGCGGCCATTAATTAATTCACAAGCTGTCACACTCTCAACGAAACGAAAAAAAGAACACACGGCTGACCGTACGTCGAGCTAAACCACTACTAGCGCGAGCCGACTTTGCGTCTCCGCATACCTATAGTCTTCTTCGCGTTACATCACGCGCGTGTACGTATATTATAACGAGATGGACTGGCACACTTCATTATGAAATACCGGACCGTAAAAGCGAGAGCGAGAATGACCGTGGATGGTGTAAAAATAGCGAGGGTCGTAAACGAGCGCGTGTTTTTTCGGACTTGCAAATTTCATTCTCCGGATGGTTCGTCGAGTGCGAGAGCAGCAGCAGCATAGTTTCGAGAAATAAGCGGAGTTTAATTACGAGACTCGCTACGGAAGGTCTTGTTTTTTAGTATAATATACGCGTTCCGAGGGTGTAATTGGGCGGAGAAAAACGCTGCGCGTCATGCTTGTAAAGGGGTTTAACGGCGCGCGTGTAAAAATTGAATTGTTACGTAACTCCTCATCCCGAATAAGATACGCAGTAGGTATATACTTTGTTTTATTTATGATCGCGGTAGTAGACGACATTCCGCAACGTACGCGAGCAATAAAATTCTCTTCATATAACGGTCCTCTGGTCCGCAAAGTGCGCGTAACAATTACATCCCCGGTATTCCTTATATTAATACACCCACTCGCATATTTTCGAATTCCATGTCTGCAGCGCCGTGTTATTATTTCTCTAAGCCTGACTTTCAAAAAAAGACGCTAACCGGACAGTGCAAAACCCATCCTCCACACTTTAGCCCGCTGGTATATAAGCCCCTGAACCCGCAGGCATTTGCAATTCGCGGCGTTAAGACACCTCGCGCATTCGCGCCCCCCGGGTCAACCGCGAAATTGCAGGCGCAGCGAGCTGCTCCACTCTCTCTCTCTCTCTCTCTCCACACACGTCAGAAATACCGCTAATGATCCTGCGCTATATACACCGAGTTTCGCCCGCTGTAGGTCTCTGATAGCACGCGTGCACAGGGCTCACGCCGTTATATCGTTGATACGATGTTTCCCTCGCTCGTTTCATTTTCTTCTTAATTTTGTTAATTAAGTTTTTGAACTCAAAAGATAATTAAATTGGAAGCAGAGTTGAATAGCGGTATGAATTTTTTAGTAAAGAGCTTGACCTGAAAACCCCTCGGTGTCTCTGCGCATGTATATATATATATGGATATGTACCTATATATACTGTGACTTTTAAATGGCATATAATAGGTCTCGTCTACAATGTATTCGTTCATATTTTATCGGGACGTAGAGTCGGGCGCAATTTCGTACTGCGTACACGTGGCCGTGGCGGCGGCTTATTCAAATTGCACTTCATCACGGGGGCTAAATTAACTTACTCGAAAATGTATATTTAAAATTCAGCTGGAAAATTATATGCTCTTAAAGCCAAAGCGCGATAAAATTCAAGTAATTGCTGTACCATTCTTGAATGAAATCGCCATACCTCATATACAAAAATACTACTTTTATTATATCTAATAATAAATCACGTGTTATACATAATATTCTCGGTTATATGCCCCACAATTACATCAACTCGCTTACTATAAAAGGTGAATTGTGCCGTCCTTCGCCTCGCATAAAAGAAAAAACAACGAGAGAAGAGTCTGAGAAAAAAAAAGAAATTCCCTCGTCACTTAAAAAGCCCCTTTAAACTCCCGTACACTAAACCGCCGCCATGCATTGCGCAACGCCGCGTAACCTTTACACTCTCCCATCTCCATTTACAACTCTCTCCCTCCCTCGACTACCACCCACTCATCCCCATAACCCCCCACGCTTCCACCCTTTGATCGCAATATTCCACGGGGCGCGGCGGCGACTGCTACGTCAGCGAGGCGGCGGTCCACCCACGGGGCGATGACGCGAGCGCGTGTGTATCGCAAGAGTAGTGGGAGTATTATAGTATAGGCGCCGCCGCTATGCCGGCGGACACTCATGAATGAACGATCGAGAATATATATATATACGTATGAGTGTATATATAGAATCGCATACGCGGAAGGATTCCGATCATGTGGTGAGTCGTTGTTGAGATTGACGAGTGGGTGGTGAAATTTTAAGGGCCGGGGACATATATGTCGGTGTGTTATATATAGGACGGGATCATGGTTGGGGAATGCGGCAGAGGAATTCGACGGATTGGAAAATGACGTAACTGCGAAGGGAGGAAATGAAATTTCAAAGTTACGTATTTCGTGCGGCGATATATAGGAACAAAGTATAAAGGATTTTTTAAATTCACGCGTGCGGTTGTGTGGCGCGAAAAACAGCTGGTACTGTATTTCGTATATTCGCAGTAAGTAAGTAGAAACCGGAGACCGTGCGGCCGGTCTCGGGTAACGAATATAGCGCGGAATTTGAACCGCAGTGAAGATGATACTTTATAAACATGCGCAAAGTTTTCTTTCCTCCCATCTTGATACACGTCTGTGTGTATAATATAGATGTTGCCTTTATAGTTTGAGTGTATTATTTCTCTGTACAGTATATAATATCGCTTCCGCAAGTTTGCTCGGAAGTTTCGCTGATACAGCATATATTGAATAACGTAAAAACCTGAAGACCGTAATGAATTTTCCAGTTTTCTAACTTCCATATCTAATTACGAGTTCAGGGATTTTTTAGCATTTCGTTGCAGCCTCAAAAAACAATGAATCAGTTCACAAACATTATTCCTCCCCCCTCAACACCCTCTTCTCCTCCGTTCTCTCCCACTCACCCACCCACACAAACACACAAAGCCCGCCGACGCAAATCCCGCGATTCAGCTCTCGCGCGATCCCTTAATTCACACCGCGAAACACGTCGATCCG
>JAPYZO010003284.1:0-13009 GCA_030522905.1 Torymus flavipes
AAATTCCCTTCGAGAGGGAAGCATTGAAGATGTCGACGAGATGATGACCAATAACTGGAAGAGCTTTTGCTATCACACCTTGCGGTATCCCGTTCTCACCCTTAGCTTGCGAGGAGCGTCACTCAGGTTACCCTGAGTGACGTTCTACGGGTAAGCCGGCACCGACAGGTGAGGTTAGGTGTCGTGCCCGGCGAGTGTGTCTGCCCAGAGACGTTGGCAGCAGTAGCTCCCCTGCTGCGGCTACAGGAGAAAGCGGCCGCTCCAACGGAAAGCGAGGCTTAGGCTTTCTACAATGGAAGCGTGAGCCGCGAGTTCTCATAGCTGTGCCGCGGCGAGACGCGCTGACAGGCGCGTAGAATACCTCTAGCGAAGCGGGAAGGTATAATACCCCGTTACAACTGGCGCCCTTAACGTGTTGCAAAGCACAGGTTAGGGAACGTTGACCCTTTTAGATTCGCGATTCGAAGACAGTAGTGAAACAGGTCGAAACTCCCGTTGCGAAAATTTTTTTTTTTAATATGTGTGCAAGGATAACCAACTAGTGGTTTATAACCTTGCTTGGAAGTAATACCTGGTTTGCAATCTAAATTGCGTAGTGCGGAACATTGCTTGTTAAGGCCGAGGAACTGTTGTAATTATTTAGCTAAGGCTAAATAAGGAGGGAGATAATTATTATTTATTATTATAACAATTTATATTTATCAAAAAAAATTATTTTGCGTTTTATCTCCTCCGATTGGTATACGTGCACGCCGAGGTCACCAGTGGGCCCTTCCGTTGGTTTGTAACAATTCGAGGTATCGCTAGTTAATTTAACAGCAAACCGGAATTAAAATTTTGATTGGTTCGGTTTAATTACGCACGCGAGAATTTTAATTTGCGCACGCGCTAAATTAACTGCTCGCGGTTATAAAGTAAATTCAGACAACGATAATCTCGAATCACGTACACGGGGTACGAGAACGTTGCATCGCACAACGACGGACATAACCTCCAAGCAAGCGGTTACCAAGAAACGTTACTTGACGTTGCGTGCGAGAAGTAAGTCACTAGTTCGAATTCGGTGAGATTTAAGCCAGTGGTAATCCAGTAGGTAACTTGTGAAGGATACCACGGGAAGTGCAAGGGCACCTTGTTCAGAAACTTGGACGGGCTGAGAGTGAGTGATCAGTATTTACGCCCCAGAGGACTTCCAGAATTCTGCGAGGTCGGAGGATGCGATCGCCCGGCGAATGAGGCTAAGAACAGACCTCTTAAGCAGACTCGTTACGGAAGAGGATGGTATGTTCTTAAAAACCTCCAAGTGGAACGAAGTGGAACGTCCACCCACTGGAAGTGGTACTAAAGAGCGAGCAGATAATTGACATACTGCTAAAGACGATGGTAGAAGCTGCTCAAAGTAGCACTTACACACAAAATCCAGCTACCAAGGCAAACGAGGATGGCGATGACAACAACGTCATACAACAAAATGAAGACAGGCAAGAAGAGACGCAACAATGGTAACACACAGAAGAGCGGGGCAGCGATGAACAGCGAACACCGCCAGGAGACATGTTACGGCTCCTGGCGCCAGTTCAGAATTCTGTGTTCCGCAAGAAGTAAGCTCGCTATTAGCTCAGCTAATAGCGAAAGTAAAGTCACTGGAGGATATAGTCTTGAACCAACAGCGACACGCCGCTTCCAGCACGCATATTGCGGAACATAGGACGGGTCACAACGTGCAGTTCGAAGACACGTACACCATCCACAACGAAGATGAGTGGGCGGGTCTTCCACCAACAACACTGCCAGCTTGGCAGGATGGTCAGGCTGATTTACGGGGCGTAAATCCAGCCTGGGTGGGGGGTGACCGCCGAAGTTCGGCGAGAGGCGCGAGCTGGCCGAACTACTCAACGCTAGGCGCGACTGGGAACTTCTCGAGGTCGAGTACGTTCCATTCGCGAGATATAGGCCAGGTCGTCAGGAAATGGTAAATCCAATTCTCTGGTGCGAAAAGCCAGAGTATCGATGTATTCCTGGCGAGGCTTGAAGACTGTCGAGGCCTGGCGAACCTCTGCGAAGAAGAGGTGCTGTCATCACTGTCAGAGCTGTTTACTGACACGGCAGCCACGTGGTACCGCAGCGAAAAAGAGAAGTGGGCCACGTGGCAGGACTTCGTAACAGCAGCATAACGTTGGTATGGCAACACAAAGCGATACCAGCAGCGGTTAATAGCAGAGGCTAATAACCGCACCCAAGGGGCAGATGAAGCCGCGAGAGATTACATCACGTGCCTCACCGCGATCATTAGGAAATTATCGCCGCCTCCGAACTTAGAGCAACAGTTGGATCAACTGCACAGTAACCTCCGACCACAGCTACAGTCTATGGTACGGAGGACAGATTTCAGTACAGTAGAGGGACTACTGGAGCTGGCAGTCGACGTGGAGCGGCATACATTGTCGGATACCCTTTATTTCTGCGCCCTTCCTTTCGTCGATTGCGTACAGGGTACGCTCAATCTGGGTGGGGGATGTAACGGGCACACTTATAAAGGGCGCGAATAGTCGTGTATGCAGCGTCGCGAGGTTTGAATCTCGCGCGCATGCACGCCTACCGACTCGTAGCCCGCCGTGCGGCGCGCAGCGGAGGCGGACGGCGTGGCCATTCTTAGTCCTGTCGCTCAACAGGTGCGCACGCGATTATCACGCTCTGCCAATGCCTTGCAAGTCAAGTGACTCCGTGCCCTCTGTACACTCCGCTCCGCTACCGCTCGATCATCTCTGCAGCGCCGGCTGCATTTCGGCGTTCGACCGTTCTCCGAGCTCGGGAGAGAAGGAGAGAGAAAATCGACGAGCAGCGACGGGAGGGACGCCACGAGGTCCCGCATTCACGCCTACGAAGAGAGAAAGAGAGAGAGAGAGAGAGCTGCAGCGCTTTGTGCGCGAGCTGGCCAGCTCTAAAGTAGGTATGCTTCTGTTTTATAGTTCGTTTATACATTTAAGAGTTATATCTACATCTACCAAAAGAAGTTATGTACGTACGTACATATACCAAGTAATATATAAAAATATGGACAAGTCATTGAAAAATTTTATATTTTAGATCTACAACAATTATAGATCCGTCCTCATCATAGAAGTATGTTTTTTCGAAATACTCGCCGTATACGTATTACCGGATCCTTTGATATTATTCACTCACAAGGGAAACGTATATTACACTACAACAGCTACCTAGTTTTATTAATTTGAAGAGCAAGAGGAGGATATAGGGTCTGGAATGTGTGTTTTCATCTGGTACAAGAGTGTAAAGCCCTATATAAAGAAGTGGAGAGAGTTCAAAAGAAATTCAGGGTACAGTATGTGACGAAATATGATAGAGCGGACTTACACGCTAATCCCCAAAAAGTAAAAATTGGCGCAAAAAAGAAGAAATTTAGTGATTTACCCTTTTCAAAAGACTAAAATGTTAGTCTCACACTTTTTAAAGTAGAAATAATTAGAATCGCTCTTTTATAAAGAGTAAACTTCGAAATTCTACTTTTACAAAAGTAGAAAATGATTTGTCCTCATTTTAAAAGAGCAAAAAC
Organism: Torymus flavipes; assembly: GCA_030522905.1. Taxonomy (NCBI): domain Eukaryota; kingdom Metazoa; phylum Arthropoda; class Insecta; order Hymenoptera; family Torymidae; genus Torymus; species Torymus flavipes. Next base: position 3,575 of record JAPYZO010003284.1, read on the forward strand.
AGTTATTTTCGATACAAGTACGAAAAAGTGATTTTATATATATTGAAAAGTGATAAAATCAGTTTCTCACCCGTGTATCGAACACTATTTTTTGACACGTCGTGGGGGATGCTCAATTTAGAGAATGCTTCTTTACTCGAGCGTGCGCGAAAGCGAACTCTGCGCACGGAGTGTGAAAAAGTAAATATACTGATTTTTAGAGAGAAAATTAAAAATTTTATATTTTCTAAAAGTAGAAAATAACACCTAAATTTTAAAATTGTAAATTAAGAAATTTACTCTTAGCCAAAGAGTAAATCAAGAAAATTTTCTTTGGTAAAGTAGAAAACGATCTCTATATACTGTAACGTGGCGGATTTTTACCACGTTACTTTCGTGTTTCAGAGAGCGGATTTCGACTTTGAAATCCCCTCTATTGGCAGTTAGGAGGAGAGTTCTCACCTCAGCGTCCAGGGTCACTCGTATTTTGTATTTTTGCTTATTATTTTTGTTATTTTTCATGTGTTTTATTGTATCGGGCGAGCATACTTCGAGTTTTCAGTCGCTCCGAAGCATAATTGCCTCAACACCGTAACGATGACGATTTCAGTTGTGGAAGTTTGCGCAGACCAACGTCCTCAATGGAAGCCCGCATCATTTGCCGAAGCTACGTAAGTTTGATTGCTGTTTGCCTTCGCGAGTTATTTAATTAAATTAATGATTTAACTTTACCCTTTTACTCTCTTTCAATTTAAGCAAAAGATTTATTGAAGTGCAAACATAGAGGATGCCTTTCCATCTTTGCATTCTCAATTTTTCCAAGTTAGAATATTTGAATTCAATAAAATATAATTATTTTAGTCAAAATTATATGGAATTTTCCACTTTCGACAGAAACTAAGGAATCCAGGCTAACTCGTACATTGAAAGAAAGAGATGGAAGATCCAGACACAACAAATGCGGCCTTGGCTGCCGTACATCGGCGGAGATGATGTTCAAGGGCCAATCAGAGCAAACCGCGTCAACGACGAGCGAGGCATCTTCGTGCAGGACGACGTGACGCTCGGCGATTCTCTTCCTGGCCGCCGACGGGTTAACATCGTGGAATCAGATGAGCAGTACCGATCTAGCGCGCCGTGCTTTTTCGTGCCGTATAGGAAAAATCCCGCGAGTGCCTTTTGCCTCGCGTAATTTAGTTTGTCTAATAAGTTGTAAATTTTGTGCTTGTTTAATTAGCATCACTTAGCTGCCACGACCGTATCTTGGCCATTTTACCTGCCTGGAGTTGGAGGACTGGAGATTGAAAAACGGTAAGACTTGCTTAGCTTGAACTATTGTAACCACTCGTTTTTGTATAGAAAAGGCTATAGTTTCTGCGCCCGGATGCCTTCATCCCTGCGCGTTATTCAAAGTAAATTCTCAATTCATGATATAATCTTGTCACGCGATTAGTTTAGGTTAATTATGAATTGCACACGTGTGACTCGGAATATCTATGGTATTTTGTAAAGGTGAATTTGCGATTCAAAAAGAAGTAAGTTGTAAATATAATTGATAAGTAAATTCTAATTATTGCCGCGCTCTAAACTCTATATTGTATAATAATTTCAATGCCTCTGCAAGGCTAGCACGTATAGTTCATTTATTGCTGAAATAATTTACTAAAGATTGTAATAATAAAAGCTGTGCCTTAGATAGGCTTTTCATTAACATGAGAGAGAATATTAGAAATTAAAGTGATGGAATTAGTTTTATATTTATTCAGAATTTCTTGTTCTTATTTCTTTATGTTACCTAAATTATTTTGAATTTTATTTGTGTTGTCATTGTGAATTCTCTGAACGTGTGAAATTACTCCTGTCGTTGGAACTCGCTCCTCTGTCTTGAAGCGGCCGAGCAACCATTTACAAATTTGTAAGTAATTAACTTAAATTGGTATTTCGAATAGTGAGAGACACTGCTCACTTTATTTATCTGTAAATTTGAATATTAACAATGTCTGGCGCCCAGTCTTCTGCATCACGATTTACCTTAAATTTATTTATTCTCCCGACTACTTTTAGTCGTTGTTGTATTTGCCTTGGATAGCAAATCATTCTAAATGATTTATCCACCAAATATAATCGGGAGTATTTGGTTGCTTCCCACGTGACTAAATCTCCCCGTTATAATACTTACCAAGTAATAAAATTCATTTATTATTAAGTGTACATGGTTACATATAAAAATGCATATCTGGCGTTACGTTAGTGCACCGATGACGGTGTTTAGGAAGACAGGACCAATATTATGCTAAACTATGCCAATATTGTGCTAAAATGTGCCAATATTCTCCTAAAATGTGCCAATATTGTGCTAAACTGTGGCAGAGTGTACCAAAATAGTGTACCAAAAATTTGCACAACATTTTATTAATTTTCATTATGCCAAACGATGAAATATTGTGCTAAACTGTGCCAATATTGTGCTAAATTGTGTCAAACTGCGTCATAGACGTTCCAAATGTCTAAAGTGTGTATGGTTTAACACAGTTTAACCTAATTTTGGGACAGTTTTGACACGGTGTGGCACGATATTGGCACATTTGGCACCGAATTTATTTCCACTGGGGTACATTTGATAAATATCGTCTTGTACACCAGGTTGCCGATGATGGTGTCAAAGTTGCTAGCTCCGTGGTTTTGTCTTATAATTAGTCTTGGCGCACAGAGTCGATCGTAATGGTATTAATCCAAGCTGTTTTAATACAGGCGAAAGTTAACATGTATATAGTAAAATTCAGAAACGAAACTCTTTTTCTCGCGTTCTTGTTATCATATGTTCTCAATTTTTATTTTTCTAAGATTTACATTTTGTTAATAATTTTGAAACCATCAAAAATTTTTTTCTACAAAATAGAACACATTGTTAAGTCTCGAATTATAAGGAAATTACTCTTATATTTTTAGTAAATTATTTGATATATTATTTGTGTTACCTTTTTCTCTGCTGAAGGTCTTGAAATGAATAGACTGCTATTCCAATAAATTCACTGTTTATTCAATTATTAATTGAATTATGTACTTTTATAATAAATTGACACAAAATAGCAAGAACTTTACAAATAATTAATTCGATCTATTCTGTAAGCTTTAATATAACGGCGTTCCTATCCGGCTTTAATATCCGGCGTGTAATATAATCCCGAATCAAATATTGTAGATAAATAATAATAAATGATTTGGATATTTTGGGTATTTCTCGTAAAATGTTATAGGCTCGTATTGGCCTATATATGAAATCAATCGCTACTCCTTTTGTCGGCTGGAGTGGTACGGAGCTCGCGATCTGTTCACAATTTCTGACACGCGTGACATACTTCGTTTCTTTTATCATATAACATAATTAGGTTACAGATGATCGTGAACAGTAAATCGAGATCATCTTATTTGGTAACGCCATCATCATTCGTCTTATACATTTAGGCAGTAGTATTGAAAAATGCTGATTCTACAGAAAGTATAATTTGTTGTCTTTAGTTGTCTTTCGTAAGTTTGATGACCTACTACGTCACGGTGCCTCGTATTTCAAAATGTAGCGAGGTCAAAATTCGCATACACATCGTCTTATATGTCAGAAAATTACTGGCGATAAATATGCATGTTAATTTCATCTTTAGATCCGTCATAGACGTAACACAAAGTTGAAAGTATAAAGAATGATGTCTTTTTTGGTACATATCCCTCTTGACCATCTACTAAAAGACATTAATATGTATATTCCTCGTTTTAATTTAATATTTAATTATATTGATCCATGATTCTTTTTTTCTTATTTGTATGCAGAGCTACTTCAACTTTTTTAACATAATAGATCAGAATTTTACTCATAAAAAAGTACATAAAAATAACTTGGAATTTAAGAATTTCGTTTAAGGATCCGCAAGGTGGCGCGTAGCGTACTGACATGCGATAGTGCGGCTCCGACTTCGCCGCCGTTTTTATGCGGTTACTTTTAAGTATTTTTAAAAAGTGTCGTTTTGTCATGTACCGTTAATAGTGGTATATCGGTATGCGTGAGTGAAAAATTGTTTAAAGGACTGTATAGACATAAATTAACATGAGTGTGCAGAAACTTGCACCCGCCTCTTATCGACTAACCAGCCATACACCTCGGCTCCGGCTTACGTTACTCACTTGCACTCACATGGCGGAGCTCAGGGGTCGCCAACAGTCGAGGAAGAGGTAAAGACCAACATATAGTCGCGTCATCTCGTATGTAAGCTTGGCAGTTTGTTGAAATAAAAAAAAACGAAACTAGTTATTTGTTTTCGATTTGATTTGATGTGCTCGAGCAGAACTATCCCGACTTACTCGCTTGCAAATTACTTTTATTCTTCTGTTGGAATCTCTGCCGTAATTCACATAAATGAATTTATGCCGTGCACAATGGCACCGAAGTATTGCGGCGAGTGCAAAAAAATAGACGAGAAAAAAGTAAATGCTATCAACTACCACAATTGCAATAAATCGTTCCACAATGAATGTCGGCCTACGTTCAGCATACAAAAAAACATAAAAAACTCTCTCGTTACCACTCATAGATGCAAGATTTGCATGGATTCGGATCCTGGACACTCAACAGTGAAAAAGATCGTGCACCTCAAGGAAATTTCTAAGCCTCTGTTAGCATCAACACCCGCTCACCCGGTTGCCGTCAAGAAGGCGCCCACCGACATCAACAGATAAGCCCAAAGGAAGCACATCGGAGCGGTTCTTTTTCTATGAAGAGTAATACTTCCATGATGAGCAGTGAAGTAGAAAATTCTACTACTTCTGCCCTCCAGGACCACGGAGAAGAAGAAGATGAAGTAAAAGCAGCCGTCGATGACATCTGCTCAGCCATCATCACAAGCTCCAGCTGATCTGAGTGAGAGGGGGGATGATTATGAGACCAACATCCTTCCAGCCGTAAGAATTTTTAATTTTTTCTTATTTTTTGACTGAAGAAATAATCCATCATTAACAAAAAATTAGCTCTTGTATTTTTATTTGCTCCATCCAGAGCTATTTTGCAGTAATATATGCTCCTAAAAAATTAGTAATAAAAAGCAAGGATGTGTAATTATCATTTTTTGACATTAACAGTAATATCTCCAAAAAATCAAAAAAACTGAAGGTAGAGCCGTATAGAGCAAAAAAAAAACACTAAGAGCTAATTTTTTGTTAAGGGTGGATCATTTCTTAGGCAAAAACTAAGAAAAACTGAAAAATTCTTACGGCTGGAAGGGGGTCGATGATGACGAGCAAAGCAGAAACAAAGCCCTGACTCTGCTGCCGCCCTCAAGGAGAACAGCGTTTATACCAATACATGCACACAGGACTGCAGGTACACAAGCGCTGCTACTTTCCGTCAACAAATCATTGGATTTTACTGCTTCATCGTTATCTACCAATCAACGTGTCATCGTAAACACCCTATGGCCCCAAAGCATCTCATCTCAAAAAAGGGAGTCATCACCAGCCTGATCACATATGCAAACTGCGTTCGCGATACTGTAGGAGAAGCGATTACCGCTCAGCAGAGTTCTATTGAGTCTAAGCTTGCGGAGATTGCAAGTTCTCGGAATGTTTTGCCAGTCTTAACACAGAAAATTGGCAATGTTGAAACAAAGGTAAGCTCTCTAGAAACTCTGCTGAATGCGCGTACCCATCAGTTAGCTGAGTTTAAAAATTGGCTAAGCGCAACTAGAAAAGAGTGTGAGATGTTGCGCGAACAGTTGAATAAACACGTGTTCTGGACCTTGCACTCCTTGACCAGAATGATGTCCCTTTCGTTATGAACCCCAAAATTCACTTCAATGAAGTATTAACTAAATATAAATATAACTACTTTGAAAGTCTAAAAAAGACAGCCAAAAAACTTGGTATTGAATATATATGGCACAAGAAGGGCTCATTATTGGTCAAATGGCGTGATGGAGAAAGATTGCATATATTCAAAACTGCTGCTGATCCTTAAGCTTTAACGTCTGTATGTATGAAAGACATGTCAATTCACACCCCTATAGCACTGAATATTTAAGGAATATTCCCTCAATATTTATTTGCCATTTTCGCAATTTCCGCTAATATTCCCTCAACGTTAAAAAACATGGGAGAAACCTTGAGGGACTATTCCTGCAAACCAAAATGACCGTTTTTCCATTCCAAATTTTTTAGTTTGAATAATTCATTTTTATATGGTAGGAATATTGCTACAACATTATTGTAAATATTCCTACAAGGTTATACAATAATGACAAAAGTTAATTTATTTAAAAATAAAAAATGACCTTAAACTCATAGAAATGACCCCTTTTGATGTTATCATTCGGATGATACATGCGAAAATGGATATTCCGGTACGCATAAGTGTTATTTTCTATTTTTAAATAAATTAACTTTTGTCATTATTATATAACCTTGTAGGAATATTTCCAATAATATTGTAGCAATATTGCTACAATATTAAAATGAATTATTCAAACTAAAAAATTTGGAATGGAAAAACGATCATTTTGGTTTGCAGGAATATTCCCTCAAGGTTTCTCCCATGTTTATTAATGTTGAGAGAATATTAGCGGAAATTGCGAAAATGGCAAATAAATCTTGAGGGAATATTCCTTAAATATTCAGTGCTATAGGGGCACGGTAGACTCACCCAAATCAGCGAGTCAGAGAGTTCGCGAGCGCGCACCATGAAAGCTAAGGGCGGTCTTCCTCAATGCTTCAAAGAACACATTGAGGAGGTCCGGCAGCACCTATGTGACTATCCAGATTATTTCACTCCATACTTGATTCAGCGGTTAAGATCAATGGCTATTCGCTTATTAGACAGGACCGTAATACTCATGGCGGAGGTGTGGCGTTGTATGTGCGCAATGCTTTTCGGTTTACTCTGTTCGCTATTTCAAACACTGTTTGAATGTATCTCTGATAAATGATCCATACTTTTCTGACTAACTGAAAGTTTATGCTCGCGACTATTCTACTAAAATTGTCATTGGTGACTTAAAGCCAATCTCCTTAAAGTATCGACAGACGCGACCTTTGACGTGACCTCACTAGCGAGTTAGCATTGAAGATAGTCGAGCATAGACCTACGAATTTCACTACCGTGCCTGGAACATAGATTGACGCTATCTTTGTTGACAGTAACGACACTAACATTGATACTGAAAATCGACCCGCGTCCTATCATAATTCTTATAATCTAATTAGTGTTACCCTCAACAGGCTGAGTCTTTTACTTACAGGGCTTTCAACAAACTTAATCCTGAAGAACTTAATTCGTTACTTAAAAATTGTGTATGGTCGCTGTTCGATAATGTCTCACCAGATTTGAACGACATACTGAAAAACCTCACGAAGAATATAACTCATGCCGCAGATTAGCTGGCTCCACTCAAGATTTTTATTCCTAAAAAGCGCCAACCGCCTTGGTTTAACAGCGAACTACACATATTATACAATAAACGTGACGCTGCCTTACAGCGATACAAACGAACACGGGACCATGCGGCATTGAAAGAGTTTGTCAGACTATGTAAACTATCGACCGACATTACGAAATAAGTACAAAATGACTACACTCATGATAGTTTGAAAAAAACTCTGTCTAATAATGGTAATTTTTGGAAGCGACTGCGCAGTCTTGGGCTTCTTCCAAAGTCGACAGAAGGCTTGCACGGGTTCTTCTTAAAAGAGCTGAACGATCACTTTGCGGCGGTGCCGCTCATCGACGGAATCTATCGATGAAGTGACTACAATAATTATTACTGCGCCTGATGAGGGTTTTACTTTTAAACATGTGTCACTCAGTGATGTCATTCTCGCAGTTGCTCATTTTACCTCACAGGCCAAAGGTGAGGACGACATCCCGCAAAGTGTAATCGCGAAAAGTCTTCCAAATATTGGACCGGTACTAGTACATTTATTTAATTCGTCACTCGACTATGGTTTTTTTCGGAAGCTTGAAAGAAAGTAAAATTAATACCATTAAAGAAAAAGTTAGCACTTACATCTTCTTCGGACTTTAGCCCTATCGCTTTACTCTGCTTTCTGTCCAACGTCCTGGAGAAGCTTGTTCATGAACCACTGTCAGAATACATTTTCAAAAAAAGGATCCTTGATCCACTTCAAATGACTTCCAATGGAAATACCATAGTACCGCTACAGCACTATTCAAACTGACAGACGATATCAAATCTGGTCTTGATAAAAAACTGGGTACCATTGCACTACTGTTCGACTTTAGTAAAACATTTGACTCAATATCACCGATGGCATTGTTACGAAAACTGAATAGCATGGGCCTAACACACTCTCCCCTTTGTTGGATACACTCATATCTAAGGAACAGAGAACAACAAGTTCGAAACAAAGGCGATAATTCAGATTGGGTAGCTACCAATCTCGGTATTCCATAGGGGTCAGTGCTTGGGCAGCTGCTATTCTGTCTCTATATAAATGACGCACAACATCTTTTTGATAACAACGATATTAGCCATATACTTTGCGCCGACGATCTACAGATTACATACAGGTACCATTTAATCAATTAGAGGAGGGGATTAATCAGCTGTCTGCAGCAGCTCAAACCGTTTCGGACTGGGCGGGGGCGTCTGGTCTTAAACCCAGACAAGACGTAACCTATTCTTTTCACGACAGAGCGCAAAGTACATCGAATTAGCAAGTGAAATTTGCTTGGCGTTGCTCTGGATTCCGGCGTTCACGTACCTGTCGCAGAGAAGGTGATGACCTCGGTGTTGTGCTCGATCGGAGACTATCCTGGAAGTCTTTTTCGATCACATATCGTTAAAAGTAAAGAGAGTCTTGTATTCCTTACGCTTGTTCCAATCGAGTACCACTGAATTACTTCGTCAAAGTATGGCGCGGGCACTGATTTTTCCTCTTCTTGATTATTGTTCTGTTCTGACGAATGACGCCACATACAAACAGAGATGCAGATTAAATAGATTACAAGATTAATATCTCAGGTACATTTTTGGAGTAAGACGAATCATGTGACTGCTCGGCGGCGCAGGCTTGGCTGGTTGCGCACTGATGCAAGACGGCAATACTTTACTGCCGTACTATTATACAAAATCTCCAATTTTTCTTCCCCATCTTACTTAGTGGACATATTTAAAAGCGTCAGTCAAGTCTGCCTGCAAAAGGGACCACAAGGGACCTTGAAATTCCATGGCTGCACTCTGATAACGGTAAGCAGTCGTTTCGAGCTGCAGGTGGGCAGTTGTGGAATTCCCGGCCATGGTGCATTAAAAGTTTACCGAGTCTGAGTCACTTTAAGAGCTCCTTTTACGAAAATCTATTTAACTTAGATTGACTTATACAGAACTGTGATATTTTGTATATATATATATATATATATATATATATATATATATATATATATATATATATCTATGTATA
>JAPYZO010003285.1:0-21179 GCA_030522905.1 Torymus flavipes
ATATTGAAAATACATTTTCCCATATAATTTGTTGTATAAGCTATACAGCTTTTAACCAAACTGATGACAAATATATATATTTACGCTGAAAATGTCCTCATTATTTTCCCACATTTCAATATAAATTCAACTCCCCTCCAAATATTTATCATACTCCCGGAATAACGCATACATGCATGGAAAACCGCCGCATAAAATTCCCTTATCGTCGAACCTCACACGCTCACTTGCAGGCCGCCTCGACGGCCGATTCCAGTTTCGCCAAGTCTCTCTCTCCGCCTCGATTTACCGGAACTTGAAACTACTTCGGCGCGCGCGGGCACACTCGTTCTCTTTTTTCAATTACCTCGGGTGCACTCTCGCGAAAGTTCATGCATCTCTGTGTTATGGCAGGCAGGTAGGCAGCAGCTCGCACGCCTACTCTACCCGTTGCACGCAACGGTCTCTCCATAGCGGTGTGTTTCGGTCGCGCGCATGCACACTCGCTGCTCAAGGCGCACAATAAGAAATCTCGCCCGCGCTGGCGGCGCCGCAGGGTATATCGATCAACTAAACGGCTTTCGCGCGCTAACAATCACTTCGTTCATTCGCGTGAACGTGTGTGTATATAGTTTTGGGTGCATTAGGCAAGCGGTAATTTCTACCGACGCCCGGAAGCTTTCTTTTTTCTCTACATACGTGTTCTTCCTGGAGAGAGCCTTTAAATGGCCCGGCCTCGAGCGCACGCGTGTAGTATACTCTGCTTTTTTACTTCTCGTTGTAGTACTCGTGTCTTCTGCTGCTGCTGTACGCAGGACGAGTGTGCAGTGGCGTGCATGTGTAAAGAGAGACGGATTGTATCTCGCGCCCCAATGCCCCGGGCGCCTACTTGCCCGGCCCTCGCTTTGTGCTCCCTGCCGCTATGTTTCTCCCGTGTAAAAGGGGCTGGTTGTCTCTCTTCTTTCTCTCTCTTTGGGATTTTTTACGCGTCCATGCGCTTTGTGCTGTTCTTTGCGCGCGATTCAATTAACGGGGAAGCGCAGCGTGTAATAATAATACGGCTGTTTTACGTATTTTTATTTAGCGTCGGTGACGGGTAAGAATATTATTTAAATTTTTATGCTTTGCAGTGCCGAGCTTTGCAGTCGAGTCTGGCTCAAGAGCTTTTTCCAGAAGTAATTAGCACACATGCAGGGTAAGTCGTAATGGCGGATATTTTTGCAAACGACGTTACGGAGAAAAGGGCAAAGGTAAATTGGCCGGAGTAAGTAGGTGAGCTGAGAAGAGAGTTAAGATCTTGGAGTAAACGAGACTTTGTATGTTTCGCAAGCTTAGTGTTTTTGTGTGGCAATTAAAATTTTTTTTTCATTTTGAGGAAGAATAATTTTTTTTCTTCATGTTACAAGGGGAATGGTAACATGGGGGAAAAAGAGGGTATTGAAAATTCCTAAAAGTTCAGTGTTACTAGACAGTATGGGAAATTCCCTATTCGGTATTTGTATTATCTGCATTCCGCGACCTGGTTTTCCGTACACAGAACACATTTTTAAGATATTTTCCCCCCTCGCAAACCACTTTTCGTAATTTCGTCCCCGAAATGTACGTTTACAAACAAATTAGGTTTTTACATACAACAATCTTATTATGCTCGCTACGCATTTTCATGCAAAACAAACCTTTTTTTTTAAACTTGGTGAGGAAAATATTTTACAAGTAATTTAAAATTCAAATGATGTATCTCTTTTTTTACACTAAAATAACGTCACAATTAATTATTACACTGCCGTCGCAACCGGAACAAATCAACAATCCGCGTTAATCAAGCATTTAAATTGGCGGTCGGGGCGCAGGCAGGCTATCATAAAAATTCACGACGGCACTTCTCTCGCTCTCTTTCAAAATAGTTTCGCCGCACGCACAGAGTCAGTCGCGCGTGAACCGCAAAACAGCGGCGTTGATCCCCGAATGCAACGCGCAAAAGTGCCGGCAAATGAGCGATGACCTTTTTGCACCGCGTCGAAAAGTGCTCTAACGATTTTCGCGTCGACCGTGCAGAGAGCGAGAATAAAAAATCGACGCAATAGCGCGTACGTACACGCTGACGGGGGAATTTTCTGCGAGGAAGCGAAATTTCGTATTTTCCATACGTAACGAGCGAGCGAGCAAACGCGACACCCAATGAAATTTACCGAAGCTGCTGACAAATTTTCCAGATCAAAGCCCCGCTATATACGCGCGGCGCATAAGCTTCATAAAAACAAGCGAGACTCTGGCACGTACACAAGATCGGAGCGGGTTCAATGGAATTTGCAAAGATTGCACGCGGAAGGAGTATATAGCAAAGTATACGATCTCGTCGTCTTTCGCGATAAAAGTTACGCGCTGCCTGAGAATAATCCATCCTCCTACGCGTAGTATCAACGCTGCTGCTGCTGTTTTTCGATCGATCGAACAAACGCGGAGGGGTAGGATAAAAATAATGATTGCGGTATGGAATTCGCGACGCATGTCCGCCGTGCGATTCTTTGGCCGGGGAGCAGCTCGGCACTGCACCGGTCAAACATAATTATAACTTTGACGCGCGACGCGCGCATTTCAGCCGGATTTTCAAGCGTAATTAATGCAGTGCTAAAGCCCACGTTTCACAATGGAATTAAAATTTCATTCATTTCGCGCTCGTATGCGCGGCGCCGCTGTGATGTCGAGGGTTTGTTCGCTTGCGACCCCCTGCCGCGGCAGAAGATTTTTACTTTAAATTTTTAAAAAGTCGTTTACCCGCGTCCTGAATAATGTATATTTCTATTTGAAAGGTAATATGGGTTAATATACGCTCTGTTACAAAAATAGGATACATATTTCTCTCGGTCGCGCCCCCCACTGACGTGAGTATTCGGTATTTAGGTATTCGGACCGCAGGCTTTTATTGGAATAATGTAATTGAATCAAACTGTGTAAATATTCATGGTTATTTGTATATATATAGAGTGAGAGAGAGACATGTAACAATGGTAAATTTTTAGCCGAAGCACGCGAAAAATATTGTACATTACAACGAGTCTGGAAGAATTTTAAGTGCGCGGGTGTATAAAATATTCGCATTATTCATTCCCATCATTTTATGCGAAAATATTTACAAAATGCGCTTGTTTTAACACTTGCAAATCGTAGGAAATATTTTGTTTTATAAAATAGTCGCTTCATCGCTTATTCTTATTCGGAACAACGTGAAATTCGTTTTATCTCTACAAAACAGAAATATACATTCTTAATCCGCACTTACAACTAACCAGCAAAAAAAAAGACAAATGTGCGAACAAATATATTTTCGTCAACAAACACAGCCCAAGAGGTTTTCACTCGCCCCCGCACGCGACTTCTATATGGCCATTGTCCGCTGTCAGCGGCGTGCTCGCGCGTGGTAGCTATAGTGCGCCGGCCGGGACGAAACTTACGGCGCGCTTCAAAAATTCATCACGCGGTCGTAATTCAGCCGGCGCGGTAACGCCGAGCGCCGGCATCAATTTTCCAAATGGAGTCGAATGGCGGGAAATTCGGGCCAGCGACCGACAAAACGCGCATCGCTCTCCATTGCTAGCTGATTAACCGGGAAGAAAGTCGAGCCCGCGTGTGTGGGCGTAAGTGTATTTTATTGATTCGAAAGAGGCCCGCATAGTTTATGAACGGAGATGTTTATATACGTTCAGATGTAAGAAGGATGTTATGATAACAGGAAACTTTTCATCGGTGTCTGACTGGAGGTGTCTTGTAGGTATTAAAAAAACCTTTCAAAAACAACGTAATCATAAATCGTCAAACACTTTTCCTCACACCGTCAACCATTTTAGGCACGCACCGCATTACTTCGCATAAAAAAAATTCTCTCACCCTCGCGCATTCAATCCCCTAATTCCGTACCTCCTTCAGCTACGCTCCTCCACGCTTTCCGGAACGCGGAGCTCACGCCGCGAGCGGCGCTCTCACTCTGCTCACGCATCAGGATATAGAGAGATCGACGAGCGCGCAAATACACAGCGCTCGCGGAGATATTCGACGAAACAGAATTGAGGCCAGGAATGCCGAGTGCCATTTTCGAGCAGTAGTAGCATCAGCCATAGTCCATCTCTCTCCTCCTCCCCCTTTTAGCTCACTTCAGCTACGGCGCCGGTGTATAACTAGCCTGCCTCTGCTCTCCCCCACGTGCGCAACGGCGAATTTATCCAGCGCATCGCGTTTGTCCGAACATCCGACTAGAGAGAGAGAGAGAGAGAGAGTTCGCGATCCCGTGTGCCCTCGTTGAGAGAGAGATGCGACTTCGCTGAATGAGGACGTGTTGCGCGCACAAAGTCGCTTTTGCGCGGACATCAGCGGGCGAGCGTACGGGCTGATTTCCCGAGTACTTGTTCAAGATACGAGAATGCGTCGCTGGTAGTTAGGGGATTTGAAGTTCCGAATACGGCGCCCCTCTCGATCATTGGACGCGCACGTGTGTGTGTGTGTGTGTGTGTTTGTGTGTGTGTGTGGGGGGGGGGCGTGTAAAGTGTAAATTAATAAGGTTGGGTGTTTATTGAGGTTCTAATTTTAGGAGATTGGTGTACGCGTCGCGTAATGTAAGCAGCAGTGGCGGTTTCTGCGAATGTATCGACGTGGTTAGTAAGTGTTGAAATACCAATTATCATCACTCAAGACGACGCTATTAAGCAATAATTCTGCCTATATATTAATATACAACATTCCACGTATAGTAATATCACACACGTTAAGATAATAAAAAAAAAGCTTCAGCAATGACGCACCCCGTCAACACTCAAAATCAAGCTCGCACCTATCGTATCAGTCCCAGAAGACTTTCCGAGCCGTCACACCACGACCGCTGCACACAACCCCGGGAGTAGCGAATCAGTCTACTACCACCTATACACACTCGCATGCGCGCACGCGATTACGCAAGTCGACCGAGACACACGCACGCGCGACGCGGTAAGTAACGGCTCGGCTCGACAGCGCGGTTAACAAGTCTCGTTATATACGTACAACGTATAGGTGTATTGTGTCGATGCAAACGCGGCGAGGTAAATGGATGGTCGGAGAGAGAGGGTTGCACGCGTTCTCTCTCCCTCACTCTAATTTTCTTGGCGCGGGGAAATTTCCGCGCGAGCGCGAGAGCGGCTTAGGATTCGCTCGACTACAGCCGAGTACGGGAACGGTGTCGGTCGTCCTATCTGCTGTGTCTGTAGTAGTGGTGGTAGTAGTCGATGCGCGGGGTGTGAGTAGACGGTGGCGGGAATGCGTTTGCGGTTTTATCGTGTTTTGTTGCGGAGATCTTTGTCAGCGGAGTGAATGGTAGCAGTGCGGCAGTAGGTTTTAATTGGCTCGTTCTGTGTTTTCTTTATACATAGACATACATACTAAATTATATAAATATTTTTTTTAATATCAATGATAAGGTATTTGACTATTAAAATTTGTAAACAAAAAGTAGCTAAAAACTGCATCAGTATATAAAGTTGTTAACAATATAAATTGTGACGCGAGAGAAGGATGAGTTGAATAAAACACCATCGACACTATACGCAACGTCCTCCATCCCTCACAAAATATTAAAACTAACGTCCCAAACTACTTTCAAGACCATTAACCGACATTCGTCACACACCATATTCGCACCCACACGTGCGTATACCTCAATTATCCAAAACATCTCAATTTCCTCTTCTCTTCCCTCTCTCGCTCATTTAATTTTCAATTCCACGACCAAACTCTCTGCGCCACTACACGCACGCTAAAACTTCACTCCCCGCCAGCATTTTTCCTCTCATTTTACAAATTTATAGCGCAAAGTTTTATCCGCACACGCGCGTCATGCGTACACCTCGGCCATTCGTCGGCCTGCTTGCGCGTAGTTTCATGGGGCCGGTGGGAGGTTCAGACACACACGCTGTACGCTCGGACAAAGGAGAGGAGGAGGAGGGAGTAGTCGCACGGTGTTTAGTTCGCAGGGTAGTTAAGGTCCGGCGTAACTACTGCGGCTAATGAGGCATAAACAACCAGGGTGCGCGCGTCGCCCAGCCGCCGCCCGGGTCACGACTGTCCAGCAGCAGCAGCAGCAGCAGGCGGCTGGGCGTACAGTTTAGTTGCCGTTTCGAGTATACACGTGTGTGTTGGTAGGAGTACAGAGGTCTTTCCACTCTTCGCGTGTTTTACGATTTATAGGCGATGGATGCGCGCGGACGTTGTGTCTTGCGCGGAAGGTTTTACGGCTGCGTGCTGCTGCTGGTTGGCGCGCGAGAGCGATGGTTTTTTCATAGAGGCGCGAGAACGAGGAAGGAAAAGGTATCGGGGAGAAGTATCGCGCGCGCACGCTGCTTTTTTTATTGCTTCCGCTTTACAAACGCGTTCGCGCAGAGGTATTGTGTGTACGTGGTGGTGGTATAGCTTGTTGTTGTTGGTTAGACCGACGGCCAATGAATTGTAAAAAAAAAGTTATTCTCCGGGTGCATGTGTGTGCGGGGATTTTATGACTTGCGAGGAGGAGTGTTAACACGGAAAAGGCTTTGAAACGTGGGAATATTTGCATCAAAAGGTTGTGCTATATTTTTATCGCATACATGACGTTCGGAAAGGTTTAGAAAAAATCCTGTAGGAAATTGTGTTCGGTGTCTATCAGCGATCTATTTTAATTAAATTAATCTCGGTATTCTATATTCGGAGTGTATCGGGTAACTTGTTTAACCTATAAAGTAGAAACACGTATAAACATTAAAAATAGTTTGACGAACGTTCCGAACTTGCAGCTGGAGTACACGAAACGTTGCTGTTGGCGCCGCCGCTGCCGCTGCTCGTTAATGCAGTTGAAATGCTTGAAACTGATGGCAAACTAGGGGAAGTGAGTTTTCAGGGATGTTGTAACTGGAATTCGAACTTGGGAATTATATTAACAGTTATTAGTATTGACTTTACTTCACTAACACGGATGTATTGTTCTGCAAACTATGCTATTTTTGTGTTATGTATTACCTCTATTTATGGAGTGTATACGCGCGGATAAGCATAAATCTACGTTTAACTCTTTAATGTGATACAAATTTCTTTAAAAGATATTAAACTATGTTTATACCACACAATCAAATATGTATAAATGCTACAATTCCAACTAAACTTTTTTTTAAATTTCCAGATTTACTGAGCAACAAACGCGCGCGACACCGACCCGCCCTAATGAATATTTACGGAAAGTTATACATCACGCCGAGGTTAATATTTCCGAAAGCCCCGCGCGCATGTATGTATAACGTGAAAAGCATATTTTTACAAAAATGTTTGCACATTCCCGCGAATTTCACTAGGGATATTCAGGTTAGGAGCTACCTCGCTACGCTAGCGCGCCGCTGAAAAGGCGTCGGACCAAAGCGTCACTCGCGCGCGCCCCAGCGTCCTTCTCTCTCGCGCTTTGCAAAATTTAATCTAGCGCCGTCTGGGATTTCATTTTCCTCAGTTTCCGCGCTTGACGAAGATCGAGTGTGCCTTGCTGTATAGCTATATATACAGCTGCTCGGTGAAAAACAGATTGCAGCGGAGCTAGAGCCGACTTGAAAGACCATTGACGAGGGGCTTTTTTCGAAAGCACGAGGGTCGAGGTGAGGAGGGAAAAAAGTTTTTGGGATTTTGGGTGGGCGAGGGGGGCTGATTGGGAATGTTATTGATACGTTTTTTGGAGTTCTGTTAGCTGTAGATTTTAAAACTATTTATTTTGTAAATAATGGGGAGCGAAGAATGGTACGTGTATGTTGTTTTACAAAGTTTTAGTTTGAAATGTAATAATGACATTTGTTGTTTAAATTGTTGTATTACGCATGACAAAATATATATCAATTTAATAATATAAGCTGCTTTTCGAACTACAAAAATGTAAAATTTTCGAATGATGGACGTCTATTTTCAACCATCCATTTTGAGTACGTAGCTCAAAAAATGCGAATTTCAAAGAATGAGAAATATTTCAACACTGTCTTACACCTTTTTTCTGCTTTGTTTCACAACACTATAATTTCACGCAACACCAAAACATATTTTTCCAAATACCTTACAAATCCGCGCACTCGTCGTCCAGCCATTAGTTCGCTTTAATATTCACCGACAAAAAAGGCGATATTAACACATTCAGAGATACGACCAGCCCGATAAAACTTAACTCGCTAATAAATTCAGTACGCCGTCTGGCACCTCCATCCCCTCTGCATGATTCAGCGTTATAATTTTATCGACACGACATCCGTCTATAAGTATTTCTCTCCCACCCACACTCGTTAAAGCAATGTCTCCTGCTCTCGCGAACCGCCACGCATTACAGCATCAATTAATGAACGCGCGACCTAGAAACTCACCTCCGTATACATATACATACGTTAATCCCCGCGTTGCGGAATCTTACACGCTCGAGGCGCATCAGCACTCGTTGCCCCGTTAATTATTAATCCATATAACTTTGCCTCATCGATCGTGCACCTATATATATATTATATACCTACGTATTCCTGCGACGAATCGCGGCGAGCATTTTATAGAGGGTAATACTCTCTCGCGCCGTCCAGTCGGACGCGCGCATCGGCCCAGGAATTCTATATAAATGTGCAAATGACGGTGTGTAAACCGAGCATTATACTGCTCCGTCATAAACCGGAAACGTCGTCAATAATTCAGACGGCGCGCAGCTCGCTCCCCTGCATTTATGCATGCGCGTACGCATATATACCCACACACGTGGGAGTGTGTGCATGCGTGTGTACGTGTCAGTGTCATCGTGAGCGAGCGGTGAAAAGGACACAAGGGCTTAAATGATACGTTAACACTCGTCGGCCAACCGATGGTGGAATTCGGTTTATTGCATTGTAAGAGAGAAATTTCTGCTTCCCAAGTTTTATGCGTGGGGATAATATTCTCGTTGTGTGTGCCCTACAGCGATAAACGCTTCCTTTTTATTTATCGTCAGTAATATACCGGAGCGCATAGTTCGCCTTTTTTCGGCAGCGAGAAATTCTGGGGGAGACAATGGCCCATTGATACGGAGAACGGCAATTACACTCGTTTTTCTCTACTACCACCGCAGTCATAACTCCTAGACGTTGTTTTTTTTATTGATTTTTTTTTTCTTCAGAGCCTGAATAATACGATGATATATGTATACACACACTCGCGTTATTCGCGGAAGAGCATTGCAGTCTATTATTTAAAAGCTCAATTATCGGTATAATTATTTATGCGGAATTATTTAAATTGCCCGTGTATAATGCGCCGCTTGATACCATCCCGTTTCTCGCGCGGCTCGGGAACAATGCCGGGGCGGAGGAAGGTCGGCGCGTACAATAGGCACGATAACTTCCGAAAGCTCGATAATATTTTACTTCTATTTGAATAAAAGTCACGCTCGGGTATGTGTGTGTTTAACGTATATATTTGGGGAAATAAATTCTCTGATGCGTATACCATTGTAAATTGCAGGCATGAGTGATTTGATAATCGTGTATAATGCGATTTGAGAGTGCATAGCCGCAAGCAGCAGCAGCAATAATTGCCTAAAAATATACAAAATCAAACCTGAGTCATCAATAATTAATATTATCAATGTTTGCTTTTCACGCGCGTGTTAAAAAAACAAGTAATGCCGATGAAAATTCCATTTGTGCCCCAGTAATTCGAAGCGGAGGTTATAAATTTTGCCACGAGCATGCGAAATTCCGATATTGATTAATCTTATTTATTCAATTAGCCAATAAGCATTAATTCGCGTGCAATAATAAATGCAGCGAGTGCAGAGCGAGTGTGTGCGCAAGCGTGTGTGTGTGTGCGAAAACAGATAGATTTGTGTAATGAGGTTATCGGGCTAGCTAGTATAGCAATAATATTTCATGCACTTCAATTACAAATATCGATGAACTTGCGCGATATAACGTTATACGCACATAGATTCGCAGTATTCGATCGTAAAATCTCTTCGAATACTAAATACGTGCTCACTCACTCTCTCTCTCTCTCTCTCTCTCTCTCTCTCTCTCTCTCTCTCTCTCGCTCGCTCGGTAAACCGTAAAAAATATCAAAACACACTCAATAAACGATTATTCAAAATACGATAATGAAATATTACTACTGAGCAAGTAGTACTCAATGCATCATCATCATCATCATTATCATTATTATTATTATCGTCATCATTATAAATTTCCTCGAAAACTCATTTCAGTCCAATGATTCTATTATCCTCATCTCGGAGCTCACGTCGCACGCGCGTACACACACACACACACACATATATCCCAAATCCCAAAATCATGCAGTACATTTAGCACGACCGCGCGGGCGTGCGGTACATATACCTCGCTTGCGCCGGGGTACTATATACCGACCTTTCGGGGGCTCGCTTTCTCGGCCGGGCGAATTTATTCCATCCGCCGTCAGCCTCGTGTATACATACATACATGTAGCGTCGGGACGAAAAATTTGCGCAACGCCGCCCTCGTCCCTTTGCATAACTAGATTCAATCGAAAAGCGTTTTCACTGCGCTCCCCATCTCGCTCTCTCATCGCTCTACACCTGTGCGCGCGTATAGGTGCAGATGGGTGAAGGATGAAAAAAAAAGAGAGATGTAGAATCAGTAAAGGTGGGTTCGGCAGAGGCAACAAGCATTCCTGAATCGATGTACCCATATGTTTACTCACCTGTATTATATTCCCCGTGGGCATGCATGTGCCTGTAATGTGTATGTGTGGGGTTGATACATGCATAGATACATATATACACATAGCATCAGCGAAGCCTGCGGGAGGAACTTTGAAAAACGAAGTTTTACACATATACGAGTGAAAATTTTATCTGTTTTGATAACTGGCGATGAATTTAATAACATTTGAATCGCGCGGAGAGAAAAAGAGAACAATAAAGCGCTTGTTTTTTATTTGTCGAGCGGATGAGAGACGGCGGCAATCCGTTATTCACTCAGGCACGCGCTGTAACGAAAATATTACGGTATAAAAGCTATTTTTTCCGGCTTTTCGTTTTGGCTATGTATACACCTATATACATGTACAGCCCGCGGAGTAACAATTACGAGTGTGTGTTTGTGTGCATGAAGTTTCTTTGCGCAAAAAATTATGTTACACGCTAATGCAAACCGTTTGATCGTGCGTCATTACGCGTTCATGCATATACGCATTTTTATAATCCCGAAAATACAACGATATAGCAGCGTTATTGTCTGATGTTGTATAAACGATAGTGTATATGTGTTGGAAATGACCGACTTATTATGTACACCAGCCTCAAGCGCCCTCTCGTCAAAAGCGCCCCTCCTTCTCTCGCGTTACTCGCGATAATTCAGCGGAGAGAAGGGGGCCGCGATATTTGGCCTTTTACGCGCCTGGGTACTTTGCATAATCCGATATTTTAGCATCTCTCGCGTGAGCCGGAAAATAGACGGAATCGCTCTCACGCGTTAAATATACGCGAGAGGGAGAGAAGCCCTCCAACGTCAGGTCCCATAAGCGTTATCCAATGCACACAATTTTGTGGACTCGCGCGCGCACTTATATAATCGCTCGCGTGTGAAAGTCGCGCATGCTGTGGGGGTTTGTCAACACGTGTTACTCGCGCCCATATATGTATGCGTATTCGTGCGTGTATTCCTACCTATCTGCATATATAAATGGCTCGCGCGTGAACGTGTAATACACACATACATACGTTGTCCACGCGCACATGCATATCCCATGCGTGTGCTGTTTGCGAAAACTTGAGAGCCAATCGTCGCAAGCCCCGATAAGCGTGTCTGTGCCTGTGTGCATGTACGTATGTACGTATGTGTATATATAGAGCTTCTCTGCGGCGCATGCGGTGTGGCCGGGCGTTTATGTGCCGCTCGCGCTGTTCAAGGGACTTCGGAGCCAGGAAAGTTTACCCCCCTACACCGCGTTGAATTCATCTCTCGCAGGCCCTAGCTCTCTCTCTCTCAATTCGTGCGGGACGTACGTCGTCTAGTCGTCGTCCACGGACGTTCGAAACTCTGCGCTGCTAATTGAGTTCTAGATGAGAGGGAGAGGGAGAAAAGAGCGACGCGGTGGTAAGAGAGAGGGAAAGTCGAGCGTATACAGAATGCCGCGCTTGATTTATACCGAGGGACGGGCACGGATGATAGCTGCGGTGTGGCGTACGTCGGAGCGAGCAAGGACATATTTCGCGTTATTAGAAACGTCGGTTCTGCTTTCATGGGAGGGCGGCGAGACTAATGAAATTTTAATGTTTTATTATCGGGATCAGATGAAAGTTTTGCTGATGGTTTGTGTGTAATAGTGTCGTTTAACTTACGTAGTAACAGATGGGTTATTGAGAAAGATATTTCGGAAACTCACCTGTAACAGAAAGAAGACATTGCATGTTTAATATGTGTTGAAATATAGAAAATACGTGAATTGTAGTCATTGATATAACGAGCATATGAATAATAGGCGATGACGAAGTTAGAAAAACATTTGTAATTCAACACGTTTCACTTCCCTTTATATCAAAAGCGCACCAATTTGTCTCTTGACACGTAAAATAAATTTAAAATAACGACTTCTGAGAATAAACTTTTCCATATAAATTTGAAATGACGCATTTCGCACAAAAGTGCGGGAAAAATTCTCGCGGACCGTAATGACAACACTTTTTAACTATCCTTCAGTACAATAAACATTGAACGTGTAACATTTTTAACGATAAATATAACTTTATCGTTAAAAATCGCTAAAAGACAATTTTATTCAACACTATATACCAACAGTATATACCATGCGCCCTTAAATCTCTCTCTTCCGATTTTCTTCCGCACCCTCGAGAGAGCTCGCACCTATCCTTACAATTGTCACGCCAGCACCCAGCGCGCTATATAAGAATCGTCGAAACACCCACGCCCACAACAAACTTTGCGCGGTCTCTCGGACCACTGCACCGGCGCACTTTTCATCGCATAACTTTCTTTCTCGGCCTGCAGCGCCGCGAGAGTACATAAACCGAGACTCTCCCCCGCTCCTTTCTCCGGCCAATCACGGGACATATTTACAGCGGCGCCTGCAGCAGGCGGCGGCCACTGCACGGGCTCCCCAAAGACAAACAGCGCGCGATAATAAAAGCTCCGGGGAGAAGGCGCAAGGAGTATAGTGCGTATGTGTGCGCTGCACGAGTGTGTGTTATATATAACGTGGGCGGGGAGAAAGGGGCGCGCGCTAGTCCGTATGTGTGCACGCGGTGGCCCGAGAGAAATGTTTGGCCGCGCTGTGATTGTGGGCTTTTTCGCGCGCGCCCGCTAGCGTGTATCGCGCTACCACCGCCTCGCTACTGCTTGGATTTTGGGTTGTTTGTTTCACCGGGAGGTAAAGGTGTGTGTATATAGAGCTGCGGGAGCGTGAGAGAGTAATATTGTTTTGATAGTACGAAATATAACCCGAATTTCATATTTAAATAAAAGCCCTACCGCGTGTGCAGGTTTATAATAATAATTTATGTGATAAGTAGGGCACGGTGTTGAGTTTAATTATTCATATTTATTTTATCAATGTAATGAATTTAATGATACTCGTATGTTGAATATAATAAATAAAGCTCTTTCAGACAAATCAGTGACTGATCCGATAGTAATAAAATTAACAGTTCTTGAAATATATCGCCCGCCAATACATTCTTGATAACTCTATATACATTACATTTTCACTATTATCCAAACGTCACCGACACGAATAAATCACGGCAACCCTTCTTCCCGACATATCTACTCACCCTTCTCCAATATATTATCTAATCACTTTTTTTCCCCCAACTATGCACCACCCTTGAACCTCGCGTACAAGGTCGAATTTCCGTTCTCTCTCACTCTAAAGACCCTCCCTTTATATCGTGAAACACTGTCATCGACATAACGATAAAAAATCATGGGATACACACGACGCGCGCGTGTTCCAGGACAAGCCCTCCGCCGTTCCGAGGGCGAATCCGAGCCAAGAGAGAGAATTCCGCTGGCTAACGGCCCCTTGTCAGCCTACTTCGCCGGCCGGACGTTAGTTTCGCTTTATTACGCCGCTGACCGAGCGCGCGCGCGCGCGTGGGGAGATAACAGCCGCCGCCTCGTCGTGGCCCTTTATTTTACCGGGCATCGACGAGGCTGAAGTACTCCCGTATTTTTATCATTCCAAAGGCGTTGCTTGGAGCGGCCTCTGCCAAAGTGATTTGCCGAGGTTTAAAGGGCCGATTGGTGAAAATAAAATTAGTGGTAAGAAGGTGGGTGTTGCTTACTGATGTTATACTCGCTTCGAATTGATGGTAAATTAAATATCCTTAATTAAGTGAAAGCATCTTTTGTGACCTTAATGATACGGTTGATTACGCGCCTGTAGCGTATTCAGAAATTGCTGCTTTGTTTGTTTACCTGGAATTTACGTGTAATATACTATGTCTCATATTTTCCAGTTCCAGAGTCACGATACAACGCATTTCCATTCAAAACGAACATGTATATCTCACGTACTCCGAACATTTTGTTATAATATTAATAATTATCGAGTCACTCATCATTAATGCACAGATGCGGTATCTTTTCAGCAGGTTATTTCGCCGAATAAATCGCAGTCCGATCGCGCGCGCAAAAATTATTCGACATTTTCCAAACGTTTATTTTCCTCGTGCAAAGGCTCTCTCTCTCTCTCTCTCTTTCTCTTTTGCCCGCACGCACACGCGCTCAACAAAGGATTAACTTTATGACGCGGAAATTTCATCCCCATCGAGATTTCAATGGATCCGTCAAATAATTATTATTCCCGGAATCATTATTACAGGGCTTCATTGAATACTCTTTAAAATTCGCCTCTCCTCACTGCCGAATTGAAGTAGTGTATTCATAACAGCGACTCGCGTTCAACCTTCTACATACATACATACACATCACGTATACATACGCGTTTTACAGCTATCACAGCGCGGCGGCCGGGTTTGCACTCGCGCGCGAAAAAACGGGTCGCAGCAGCAGAGCGACAGGGCAGCCGTGTATTGACACAAGCGTCGTCGCTCGCTGCAGCATTCGAAGATAAACTATTTGCGTCGAAAACGCTTTTAGACGAAAATAGAACGGCAAACACTAGGGACGGCCGCCGCCGCCGTCGCTGCTCTGCCTGGCGGCACAAAGCGATCGCTCCATAAATCACTCGGCCGCGCGCGCGCGCGAGCGCAACCACCTGTTTTTGTTTGAACCGCCGTCACCACCACCGGTTTCGAATTTTCGAATCGCGCGCGAAAAAGGCAAATCTATTCGCGACTGTAAGCTATATCACATTTCTGCATATATTCGGTTATATGTATATATACAGATACGTATTATATAGGTTGAAAAACGGGAGTAGAGTTAGCAGGAGTCGGCGAATTCCTTGGAAGCCGCTAAGCAGTTCGGACGAGGGAAACTGGCCTGACGAGCTTTAGTCTGGTCGGGGGTAGACGGGAGACGAGGGGGGTGAAGTTCCGGTGAGGGAGAGCGACGGTAACGGACTGAAAACTCGGCGGTCGCCGGTGGAAAGAGAGGGAGAGAGAGGCGACACGCGGTAGTCGGGCCCGGCTGCCGCGAGAATGGCGTAGGAAATTGGCGCGCATCCTGGACGTCCGGACGTTCCTCTCGTGCCACCCTTAACTCCCCCGCGTGCGAACGAGCGAACTCTTCGCTCGGCCTTTGTAAGAGTTCGTCGTGTATAGGTTCTGCGAGGAGGGAGAGAAGTCCGCGGGGATGCGCTTTATGCGAGTATTTTCGAAGGGTTCAGCGCGCGCCGGGTGGCGATTTTTAAGGACGACGTCGGAGTGGGCGAAAAGTGTGTGTATAGAGTTTTGTGAATTTATAGTTGAAAATCTGTAAAGTCCGATGAAAGGATTTTTCAGTGAAGATGGGAGAGAGTTGTTGGAAAAATTTTTAAGAAATTTTTTGCGTGTTTGTCAGTTTAGTGATATTTTAGTCATTTTGTGTGCCCCGGTTTAACCTATTTTTGAGGGGGCAACAAAAGGGAAACACAGGAAGACGCAAGAAATACGTTTAATAAAAAAGTTCTCGACGTGTAAGTATATATACGCTTCGAAACTTGGAAAAGTTGGTTTGTAACGGGGGTAAAGAAAAATCAAAAAAGTGTGTATACACAGAGAGGCGCAAGAAAGTAAAATAATATAATAGACCTTTTTTAGGAAAGATTTTCTCCCTATTGTTTACAAGCCTGTCGTAGCGTGTAACTATTACATGAGGCGGGGAATATATACACTGAAGTATCCGTTTCAAACTCGGCAAACTTGCTTTCATCCGGCTACAGGTATAAGTATCAGTTTGCCTTCTTTGTCGCCAGAGCGTCTTTCAGTTATATTCCCGCTCCCGCGTCAAGAGAGTAATTTGACACGTAAAGGTAACCACACTAAATAATCACCGAGTCATCAATTTTGGTTTCAGGCTGCGTGTCAACTTGACTGACGTGGGGGATCGTGTTTTAATAATATTACGATACAACTTTTTTGTTCAATAAATAATTAAACTCTGTAAATGTATATTTTAATGAAGACATGTGAATCATTTTATATAGAAATAATTTATTATAAGGTACTAAAATTATTTGTGCTTCGCATTAACGATTCGTTTATATTTGGAAATGCATTTAAGGACGCAAAAAATGAACGTTATTATCGCAGAGAGGTAGAAAATCATTTCGCGTTTGCTTCTGCGTATCGTAACCCAAAGCGCAACAATGCTAAACATAAAGGACCATAATTAATAGACCCGTTCAGCAGACTGAAGACTTCATGAAAGCGGGAAAATTGAAATTATTAATCTCGACGGACCGAGAGCGGACGACGAAGAAGAAGGAGAAAAAGAGGCGGAAGAAGGAGCAGAAGAAGGCAGCGCGAGCGGTAAAGATGTACTTTTAGAAGAAAGAAAATTTTCTCGGGCAACGCGCGCTTCATCTTGGTTCTTTTTCAATCGGTTTACGGTTCGTTGCTCTCTCTCGCTCTCTCTTCCCTTCTCTCTCGTTCCCTCGTCGAGACTTCCAGCCGAGTTACTACTGAGGTTAGGAAATTGCCGGACCAGTTTAGATCCAAGAACCAGGAAAAGAGAGGGTGGGAGAGAGAGAGAGAGAGAACTATTTCGACAAGGAGTTTCATAAATTGTTCTCGCGGCTACGTGAAGAGAGCGAGCGAGAAGGTCGGAATTGAAAACTGAAAAATGAAAGTAAAGAGGCAGCGAGTGCGCGCCGTAGCAGACGATTGTTCCTTTCTCTGGTTTCGGAAAATTGAGCCGAGTCTGAGGTAAGGGGATTGAAGTGAGAGAGAGAGAGAGAGAGAGAGAGGATCGTTACAAAGGAATCTTTTGATTTCGTGCTGCGAGAGAGAGATTTCACCTTGCCATTCAGTGCACGAAAGAATCCTATTGTTTATCATCGTTCTGCTTCTAATTCGGCTAAAACTTTTCGACGTTGGCGTTTCAATCACCGGGAGCCGCACCTACTACTAATTCACTCGTCGACGGCGACAGCGAGCCTTATTAAAGATCGCTATAAAATAAATTATCCTTCTCGCGTCTACACCTGACGCAGAGAGGGGAAGGCGAGTTCCATTATTCCATTCCGAGACATTACCGTGCGAGCGTTCAATCCAACGTCGAGGACAGCAGCTACGGGGTGCGCTCGCACGAACTGATAATTAATCACCGAAACGTCCTTTTCCACGTCTATTTCTCTTTCTTTCGCCGCGCGTCCTATATATTTTTCTTATATTACTTAATCCACCCATTCTCCTTCTCTCTTCCTCTGTTGCCTCGTTTCCTTCGCGCTTAACGATCGCGTTGCGGCTCGCGCACGAGGGAAACTGTAGTTTCGCTTAAATTCATTTCACGCGTTATAATCTTTAATTAAAGCGAGTTTTCCACGGCGCATAATGCGGGGTCGTTAGACGATGGGAATAGGGGCGCCGAGTGGGAGGTAGAGAAGAGGTAGCTGCTGCAACGAAAGGAGAGAGGGAAATCCCGCGAGTCGCGTCGCCTCTCCCTCCCTGTTTTTCTCCCTTTGCGGAAGGGTGATTCTGTCTCGCAGCGTAGCACAAACGCCGCTACATGCGTAATACGCACACAGCGTTATACCGCGTACATATATATATACATCTTTCTCTCCGCGAGTCGACGTCGTCGTCGCGTATGATCGCGTCGGTCGCGAGACTGCATTGTCGTTTTGTTATATAGAAACGCTTAAGCGCTCGTGCACACGCGAGAGAGGGAGGCCGACGCGTCGTTAAAAATTACGAGCCTCCGGAATCCAAGTACGCGAGCGAGCTTTTCCTCCCTCTTCCGCGTGCCAAAGCCCTCTCTCTCTCTCTCTCTCTCTCTCTTTTCCCTTTGTCCACCCTCGCTTGCGTGGTGTGTATATATGCGCGTACGTACGCGCGAATCATTCATCCGAGTGCGCTGGCAAACACGCGGATTTATCGTCGTCCAGACTGAAGCTGCGAGTGTCGATTCCGTGTGTATACGTTCACGCGAATGTATTCTGTGACGACGAGTCATCGCCGACTGAATAATTAAAAAAACAGCGTCGGAACTTAGTAAACTCCAAGTGTCTGGGAAAGACGGGGCGTTGTAAACAAAGGCTGAACGCCGTCGTCGTATTATAGTGAAGAGAGAGAGAGAGAGAGAGAGAGAGAGAACGCGACGCGCGGTTTACGGTAATTCGGGTCTTAAAAAAGTTGCGAGACTTGTATTGTGCGATGTTGTGAGCCGCGGAGGGTGAAAGAAGAAGAGGCGGCGGGAAATATAATTCATAAAAAATTTTGATCGCTCTAATTTGCGACTGGGGAGGGAAAGTTTCGTGGGAAGAATTCATTAAACGGGGCGCGGATCGCGGTTCTGGTAACTATTAAGTAGAAGTAGCACAGTGCCGTCAGACATTGACCTTATTAACCGACTTGATTAAATTACTTTATTCATCTATTCCTTCGACGAATAAATTCACTATTTTCAGCACGAAATATCAATAACCAGCCACAAAACAAAATCCCTTCCAAAATCTCAGGAAAAAAGAACCCTAAGAATATCTCTCACCCAAAGGACCTAATACTCCGGCCGAAAGTATACTAATAAAACTGGCGCTTGTACGTCCGTCCATCCGTCCGTCCGTCCCTGAATGCCTCATGCATAAATACGCGTCCTCCTCTCGCCACACGCGCACATATACGCTACATATACACATACATACGCATCCATAAATAAATCATTCATCCGAATGCGCAAGCTCAAAATACACACGGCAGCCGCGTGTACACGCACAATTTCATCCCTCCACACGTACAATTGCACCCTCATCATACGTATATGCACACGCACATACATGCGCGAGCTCTACGTAGGAAAATACACAGAAGTATTCTCAGGCGCGCTCGTGCTTGGAATGTAAGGAGAGGGTGTAGATCCAGGCTGTCCTCGCGGGAGAGAAACACAGAGGAGGAGGAGGCACTCGTAGTATACGCGAGCGCGCGCACTACTCCGGCATGCGAGTGCACTCTTGCGCGATCATTGAGAAACGAGAAGACTGCTGCGCGCAGGCGTGTTTGCGCACGTGCGCGAGGGCGAAGGGAGAGCTCTGGCAAGGAGGGAGAGAACTGTCGAGAATGCGGAAACGAGATTCGCCTGTGCGCGTGTGTGTGTGTCTCGACGGAAATATATATACACGCACACAGGCGAGAGGGCGGTAAGTGGTTTTATTGCATCTTGACGCCCCCTAATACGCACGCACGCAGGGATGAAAGGAAGACGCAACCTTTCATATCGAACCCTCCTATACCCTCCTTTCCTGTAGACACTTCTCTTCCTCCCTTGCCTTTCTAATAGTCTCTCTGCGAGCGAGCGTATACGCGCGCGGCCCAATTTCCCCGCGGGAGGATGGATGAATCCGCGGGCATTAATTATTTCCGGGACGCGTGGCATTTTTGTCGCCCGAGGCGTGCACGTTTCTCTCTCTCTCTCTCTCTCTCTCTCTCTCTCTCTCTCTCTCTCTCTGTCTCTCTCTCTCTGTATCTCTGTCTTTCTCCCGTGGGACCACACGTCGTGTTTGTCAGTGGCGACGACGAGCTGCTGCTAGCTCGTCGCGCTTTATCGATCTCGAGCGCGTTTTCCACTATATATATATACGCAACGAACGCGTGTCTGTCGTCGAGGGGGAGGCGGTAGATTGAGATTCGTATAAATGAATTTTGGAGAGAGTGAGAGGTATTAATGATGCAAGGGGATTAATAATTGGGGGTGGAGGGGTTGATGATGATGATTTTTTGGTGATTGGTGGTCGTGCAGTAATGAATTGAGAAGAAAAATGCATTTCGGCGTGGTGATGTGGGTCGGGTGTGTAAAGTAGAAGAAACATCAGTGCAGAGCTTTTCTAAAAAAATTTTTTGTTTTTCAAACACGAGGATTCTTTTTTACTAAGGAAAATATTTTTAAACGTACTTTAGAAGTTTAATTTTTTAAATACCTAATTATTTTCTATAGTCAACAAGACGCCATTGTTCTGACAATATTCTTTTTTACCATACAAAAACACATAAAAGTATACTGATAATTACGGAGCAAAATGATAAAAACGAAAAAGCTCACCAAGTTGCATGTTTTACCCACAATAAAGTAGCACTTACACACATGCTCTCGCACACCAACCACCGGCACAACCGACAATCCCGCGCTGTGCTATACGTATACAAGCTATTTCACGCGAGATCGCATGTTTTGGAAGTCATATTTCGGCGCGTAATCTTGATTTTTCATTCAGCCGGAATATTTTTCCCGAGCTTCGCACATGCACGCTGAAAATACACATATACATACAAGTTTGCTCGCGAAGCTTTAGCTTTGAAAAATTGAATTTTTACAAAATTTACGAGCGTTCGTCAGACGCATTCTCGCATCTCCCCGAAATTCCGCATTCTCCCACATCCCCGCACCATTAATAATTCCACCCTATCCTCTTTTTTCCCTCCGTATCGCTCATTTCACTTCTTACACCTCTCGATTAAAAAAAAAGGAACGACGTTAGGGAGTGGAGAACGAACTCTGAAATGGCCCTCGTGCCGCGATACGCTATCTCTATACGGGCGAGGCTAAGGAAAAAAGACGGTAAGAGAGAGAGAG
>JAPYZO010003287.1:0-13532 GCA_030522905.1 Torymus flavipes
GAATGCCTTAACTTTTCCTCGTTTGACCATTGTTCATATATTTTTACTGAAAAATCCAATATCGGTTTTGAAAAGTAATTTTTTAAAGCTGACTGAAAACAAATTAAGGACTGCACTTTTACATTTCGAACCATTCACAATGAAGCACCTGTTGGAATATATTAGTAATTAAAGTATATTCACGTAAGACAGGAACGTCAGCTAGAGTGACATACATGACTAAGCATTTCACCTATAGCACTTCCTTAATAGTAAAACTCCCTTATGACATTTATTATGGTTTTGATTCATAGAGACTTTCTCTCAAAGTTTTCTTTAGCCACATTTGTTTGGCACCTCATATGTAGATTATTTATGTATTACAGACTCACCTTTTGTCTCGTCACACTGAAAATTTCTTTGAAAGTCATTATTTTTCAAACGAAAGTTTGGAAAATTTTATTTATCATTATTTTTCAAACGAAAGTTTGGAAAATTTTATTTATCATTATTACTAAAAATAAGAGAGTTGATTTAACAAAGAATTTTATATAATTGAAACTTAGTCTGACTCTTAATTTGACTCGACTATTGAATAAAGAATTTTATATAATTGAAACTTAGTCTGACTCTTAATTTGACTCGACTATTGAATTACCATGCGCAAATTACTTACGTAAATTACTGACTACGTAAGGGAACAAGGATGCCACCGCAAACTTTATACGCATCAAAATTTTGTACGCTACTGCATTCTAAAATCGAATCGATAAAATTAATTGATTTTAAAATTCAAATACAAACCAAAATAAAATAATATAACTATTGTTATTAAACTTTACCAAAACACAAAAACCATAGTTCTAATCAACTTGAAATAGATGTGCAATCCAAAATATGTGTAATCTTTTTTCATCTAACAATAATCGAATCTCCATAACGAACAACCACTGAAACCAGAAACCGCAATCCCTGGGTCATATAATAACGCGGCCCCCGTCAACTCTGAAATAGCAAACCATACGCAGGCACTCGACCTATCCGTCAGACTCATGTCATTAACTGCATCGTCCACTGCAATATATATACACACGGACGTACGCAGCCGGCATAGTGCTCGCTCAGGCAAAAAGTTACTAAATAGAGAAACCGAGCGCGCGCGCGGGCGCTTCTAGCAGCCTAACGTATAGACATCCATTAATATCGCTCGCGTATGAGTCTGCTGCACTTTCGATACATTTGGCTCTTGCACGGTTCTCGCGCGCGCGAGCTCGTACTTTCGCTGAAATCCGCGCGTAACGCGCTCGTGAACGCTCGCATTATGCGTCGTTTCGTTTCGCGCGAGCGCAGCGCAGGTATACCTAGAGGCAAATGGACGGCCTTGCCGCAACTGGTGCACGAACACGTATGTACACGCGGCTGTGTAAACATAACGCGCGCTCGTTTGGCATCCGATTGACATATCTCGTAGAGATGCGCGCCGATTGCGCATGCAAGAGGGGCAAAAAGAGGTGTCGTTGTAAAAACGGTTTTTTAACGCGCGGAGTGATGCCTTTTTTCTAGCGTCGGGGTGTTGAGTAATCGCGCGGCTGGTCAAGGAGGGCTGCCGCACTCGTGTGAATGTTTTTGCTGATGAGGATTGATAGGGAAATTTTGCCGTGTTATTATGTGCGCGTGGATGGATTTTTTTCCCGAGTCTCGTTGTTGTAAAATTAGATGGAGGTTTTGATCTGGTTTTTCTTTTCTGTTATTTATAATGTGGGTAAAATAAGTTGTTACGGTGGATTATAGGTGTGAAATGATGGTACACGCTGAATGGTAATGATACTCGATAAAAATTCTTGTTTACATCTGCGTATGTAGATCAGATACTTAGAAGCTCATAATCACGAATGTAGAGGGACTGTTAGAATAGTCGTATGCATACCATGAAATATTTTTATGATGTATGTAAGCTCATTAATTACTGTCTAGGATAGTACAAACGTTTCTTGTTAGGAAATTGAATGTCACTGAACTCTGAGCTATTACTCTTCGTCAGTATAGTATCATCACACGTTCTACGATAAGTAAATCAATATAACAAGATTAGAATTGCAGGAGAAAAGTTGCTTTTAAAAACATTATTTTTGGCTTATGCTAAAATAATTTCTTTCGCGAATTCTACTATCTCAAGAGGCGGACTAATCGCTGTCGTAAATCATCCGTGAAATATTTTTTATTTCTCCAGTTATTATCTCACTGATATGATATAAATTTTATCAGAATAGCATTAATTTAATTAATCATCTGAAATTGTACTTTATCCATAAGATATTTGTTTAAGATGCATCAATAAATTTTTTAATATTTTCCAATTCGTAGTCGAGAATATTTAATTTTTACTTTATACAATGTTTGGACACCTTTAAAATCTGTTATCTAATTTAATATTAGGATGTTGCGGAAATGGGTATCCAAATAAAATTAAAAAATTAACAATTTTTTCACGGTCGATTCATTTTTTGCCTTCTTATGTGTTTCATTATTAAACATACTGTGTTAAAAACATTTTTTTTTATAAAAACATGTTTACGTGTTGTTTTTTTTAAATCTTTTTATTTTTGTCATACATATTTGCAACCTCCTATCAATACTCATTCATGTTTCTTCTTCCAAAGCTGACCAACCGGGAAGACATGAGGCAAGCCGCCATGCAACAACAAGCGCAAGCCCAATCTCAACGCGCTCGCCCTGGCGTACCACCATTCAAGCCTTTGCCTCCAGGCGCCTCTCGTCCTCTGGCCCAGCAACCAGAACGCCAGCGCCTCATCGTCCAGCAAAACTCAACCCAGGCTCAAGCTCTGCGACCAATGCAAGGTCCCACTTTCGGCGCTCTTCAGGACGACGCCCTGAAACAGCACCAGCGCGCCCAGATGGAGGGTAAGCTGCGCGAGCAGCAGCACATCCAGCAGGAGATGATCGCCATGCAGATGCTCAAGCAGCAGCGCCAGCAGCAGCAGGAAGCCATGAAGCGCATACAGCAGCAGCAGGCCCAACAGGTACTACAGATGCAGAAGGTGCAGTACCCACAGCAGGCGCTGCAGGCCGCCTATCTCACTAAGAGGATGCAGGTAACGATGACAGAGGATATGTACAGAGAAGAGTATCGAGGTCTCGAAATAGAGTTTGGATTTTTTGGGGTCTGGATTTTGTGGTATATATACGTAGAGGCGTGTGTTATTTGTAAAATTCAGAGCAGATAATCCGAATTCTTGCGAAACCTGATACTTTCTCAGGGAAGTAGACTTGGAATACTTGTAATTTTTTATTGTAAAGTATACGTTATTTGGTGTGGAATAATTACACTTCTGTAACTCGTTCTTACAAACATGATACTTTGAAAATAAATTATTATAGTTTACACTTTGTCGATAAATGTAGAAAGTTTAAACTAATTTCACAACTTTACGAAACACACCTAGCAATAAAATACACTTATTGATCACACTGTAATATAAAATGTCAACTGAAAAATGCATATACGGACCGCATGAGATCGCGTGCCACTCTTGTAAAAATATTGTAACTACGTAATCTTCTGATGTTATCTAATTCATAGAAAATTCGAAAGATAAATTATTTTTATGTATGAACCAATAGTCTCACATCTCACTATATTGAAACTGTCATCAAAACCAAATCTTCTGTTCAATCAATGATTCATCCATGACAGTAACTACAGCATCGCCATTCAACATCTTCTAACCATATCAAATCACGTTTTAAAATCCACCATAACAACATATCCACCGTTTAACATAAACCATGGATAAAGCGAATCGCAGTAATCAAACCATCTCAATCTCATGCAACATTCTACAACATCTCACATCCCATCACATGACATCACCCCTCGTCCATTCAGATATCTTCTAACTTACCTTTCGCCACAGCAACCATCAGTATCAGCGGTACCGAGCGGCTTCGTGATGCCAGTTCGCGTTCCTAACGTCGTCGCGGCTATTCCGCCTGCAGGCAGCGTTGTCAACGCGGAGAAGCTTCTGCAACCGAGACCAGTGGCAGCGATGGCCATACCCCCGTCGTTCGTCAGCATGCCAACCTCGGCGGCTCAGCTGACGGACCGCATCAGCAACAGCCCGACGATCCTCGAGGACTCGGTGAACGAGGTTGGCAAGGATGACAATGCGCAGGTGAAAATCAAAGTACATAAAACGTTGTTTTCTTTCTTTGAGTTGGGTAGCATGAATGAGGTGGAGGTGCATGGTAAGAATCGATAGCAAGTGTTTTTGTATGATTAAGATGCAATCAATGTTGTGTACCGTTAGAGAGAATAGAATAGTAACACGCGATATACCTACACTGTTACAGTCTGCAAATAATTAGTGCATTCGTTCATCTAATTAGATAAAATACAGTATATTCAGCCAGCTATATGAAATAGAGAGAAGAAACGGAGCTAAAAGTAGCGGTAATGATTAATTTAAAGAAGTCCGTCACGCTACAGAACCGCAGTGTTTTGCTCGGCGATTGTTACTTAATTTACTTATAAGTCGCTATTAATGCACTTGCTTAAGTACTTTTTGTGTATACATTTTGTAACTTGATAAGTACCGGTATTGCGTTCCACTAACATAGATATTGAACTTAAATTATCTACAGAATGCCGTTATATAAGAATATATATTCATTCATTTCAGATATTAAAGATTAAATTACAAAAATTAATCATTATCGTATCCATTTAAAATTTACAATATTAAAATCCTGGCAAGAAATATAATCTGAATCAATCTTGGCGTTACAAAATATTTAATATTGCAAGAATAATTATACATGCGGCAAAACTATAATCACGAATATGTCAAAATGATCAAGACTATTATTATTAATAACTCTATAATCAATCAAAATTCTGACATCCAATATCTGTCAAACTGAATGTAATTGCCTTCACACTTCCTCGTATCTATCACCAACATTAATATCTCTTTGAATCACTTTCCAAAATAAAATGACCACATGCATAAAAAGGAATCCACTAACGATTATTCTCACGAATATAGCTCCCACTACCAGGCGACGACGTGGCCTCATCGGTGAACCAGATGACACTCATGTCCCTACAGCCGATCTCCGCTAGTGCACTTGAGAATGTGCAAGCGCAGAATCAGGAAAAACGGCAGTCGATGCCCTCGCTACCGTCACTCGCTCCCATTCAGGGCATGGAGACGTCCCTGAAGGCACTGGCAGAAGCCAGCAACATCACCCTCGAGGCACTCGAGGCCGCCATCCTCCTGAGGCAGCAGCAGCTGCTGAATAAGCAATCTGGACCTACGACGACCACGACCACCTCCACAACGATGGCTCCCGTAAAGAAGTGCGTATAGCAATATTTCTGAGTTGTAAGTTATCGTAATTGAAGCGAATTAGCGTATTTTATGTTTTATTTCGTATTCTATTTTCAGTAAGAACACAAATCCTGGTGCTACGAAGGTGATGAATGCACCACGAGAATATTATCCCGTTGGATACGATAAAAATTTTGATGATAATTTCGCTAGCCGAGTGGATCTGCCCGATACCACGTTTTACTGTGGCGATCAGAAGCATTTCCCAGGGTTGTACGCTGATGAGGATCTTGGTTGCATGGTAAAAAATCTTTAAAAATTTCATAAGTATATGATTTCAAAGTTATATGTATCAATCATACCTGACATTCTGATTGTTTCCTGCAGGTCTTTCACGTGTGTGCGTTAACAGATGACGGACTGATCATGAAGAGCTTTTTGTGTCCCGAGTCAACCCTCTTTGATCAGACTATTCTCAAGTGCAACTGGTGGTTCTACGTCGACTGCAAATCCTCGAAGGGCCTCTACGACAGCAACATCCCCATCAGCAAGAGCTACCAGCTGATGAAGGCTCTGGCATTCTTCTCGGCGTATAAGAGCCACGACAACTCGACGCAGCCCCTCAACAACAGCGACGACGAGGAATCCTAAGCGTTCATCGAGTCCTACTTGTTATGTTTGTTGTAGAAAATGGACCGAGCCGCAGTGGGCTCGGTGGATATAGATAAAACTACTTACTCGCAATAGTCTTTTTCCTTTGTGCAAGTTGAAAACTTCTTGTAGAGTACAGGGGATGTAGGGTGATTACAATGAAAAAACAATGCCAGGTAAATTTTCATGAGGCCAAGCCGCACTGTTGTTGACGACTCGTCTCGAGTTCGTTATCCTGCATCGATTATTACTATTATTATTAATATTATTATTATTGCATGCGCACGATTCTCCGCTGTTGAATGTTTTCGTTGTTTCTTTTTTTACTTTTTTTTTCTCTTCAAGTTGTTGACAGACCTGTTATTGAAAATTTACCTGTATTCTTTATTCTACAACATCGTCGAGGCGTTCACATTTTTCGTAAACGCCCTCGACAGTTTCTCGGGGTCAAAGTATTATTTATTTTACATACTATTTAATTTACTTACTTGCCTACTTTATTGTAGGAACGAGTGATAGCACGGAATGCGTAGAAAATTAAGTGGAAAATGTATCGGAATTTCGTCGCGAAATTCATTTGATGAAAAAATGAAAAACGGGTATATCGTTATTCATATTATTGATGTAATCAAACCAAGCTATCTATTTTGTAAGTATGTATTGTATATGATCATTAATGTTCGTCCAATACGACAAGTCAAGTTAATAATATAGAGACGTTATGCGACACGCTTAGGCCCTTGCCTTTTACGTTAAGAATTGTGTATATAATTTATTTACTTTTTAATACAACTTTTTAATTACTAAACCTTTGTTTATTATTTTACCTGTACATACATATAACACAAATTTAAACAATAAATAGATATATTACATTTAAGTACAAACATCTGAAAGTCAGAAATCATGTGTCGGTATTAGAAAAAAATATATGCAAAAGTTAAATATATATATATATTTTTTTTATTTTAGGTAAACGTTTGAGAAATCTTCAAAATAAAATTATTCTATTAAAGTTATTACAATTTCAAAATTTTAGTATGTAAAAACACTGTTATATCAAATGAGCATTGATCGACTTCGTTCTCGCAAGCACCTAAAGATGGCGTAAATTTACCATGGTGAAAAGAAAATAATTAAATAGTGAAAAAAAGATAAATTTTTATTTTGTTATAACATTATTTATTCAATAAATTAACTTTCATTGCCTTATTAATTATAGTATATATCGATATAAAGTAATCGATCGAAATAATTTTTCATTTCAAACAATCAATAAGCATAATGAATTGTAAATTTTAAAATAAACCAACGTATAATATATTATTATTAAAATTAATATCGAAATATAAATTAGACTACCTATTAATAATAATTGAAATTTTTTAGAATCCTTAATTGTCAAACATAAAAAGAATATAGAGATTTTTTAATAAAGTATCTCAATCATTCCGTCTATATAATGAGAGAAAGAGGAGCGGACAACAAAAATGGTTGGTAAAAGTAAAAAATTAAAAAGAGCCAAGTATAAAGAATATGTTTGTGTCACAAGCATAAATGCAAGTTATAAAGTGTGAATTGATCATAACACCTATTCGAGATAATATACAACTTGTAATTTCTGTAATAAATGAAGATTGTGGGAAAAATTTTTTGATGACGAGACAAATTTGTGATTGTAAAATAAACCCTTCTTATTTGTATAAAAAGTTATTATTATTTTAAAGTAACGTTCATGATAAACTTCACAGACATTAGCTTTGGAGTCATGTCAAAAATACTTAGTAGTTTGATAATTATGTAATTAAAATGTCCGACTTTATGTCGTTTATTTATGTCTTATCACGGTTTGTTGAAGATAAAATGAAATATTATGCGCAACATCTCAAATCAACTTTCAAGTTGTCTGACCGCATACAATATGCAGTCTGCTTAAAACTGCGAAACAGAACATTCTGCAGCGAGAATGTTTGATTTACCAGGGTTCATATCTTTCACATCTCTATGGCTTGCAGGAGTTATTGTTTGTTTTTATCTCTATTTAAAATTAGTAACTTATAATTATTGGAATAAAATGAGTGTTCCTCACGTACCTCCTAACCTTATATTAGGGAATATCGATTTGGATTTCATACTCGATAAAATCACAATCGGTACGTTATGTATACTATTATATACTTGTTTAATTTTATCAATATTAATCAGAATGATACATAAAATAAAACTTATTTTTCCATATCAAATAGAAAAAATGATATATTTATCACTTTTTCAGGTGATTTAGTGAGAGAACACTATGATAAATTTCGCAAACATAGATTTTTTGGAATGTATATATTTCACAATCCTATTTTAGTAATCAATGATCCTGAATTGATTCGCCTTATTCTAGTCAAAGATTTTCAATATTTTGCTGATAGAGGGATTCACTCGAATCTAAAAGTTGATCCTATGTCATTTAATTTATTCAGACTTCCAGGGGAAAGATGGAAACACTTGCGAGCAAAATTAACACCTATATTCACTTCTGGAAAACTAAAACAATTATATCCGTTGCTATTGGAAGTGTCCGATGAGCTTGTTGATATTTGCAATAAATCTCTGGAGAACGACGATATAATGGATGCCAAAGATCTTGTTGAAAGGTATTTATTATAATGCATCAAAATTAATTAAAAATATTCATTCATTCAACACATTTACTTTTTTCACATTTCATTACATCTGTTTATGAACAGTTTTTTTATTTTAACAATAATAAGCTTTATGCCCTACCTGCAAAAAGTACTAATCAAGCATTCTTTATCTAGAAATTTTTTTCGCAGTTCCAAAGCTTCTCCAAAGCATATTAGAGAAAGCAAAAAATGTATTAATTTTATTTTACAGATTTATTACTGACTGTATATCAACAGTTGCTTTCGGATTTAATTGCAACAGCTTGAAAAATCCTACAAACGAATTCCGGAATTATGGAAAACTTGGTACAGATATGGGAAAGTACTCGGCTGTCATGAGCATTTTTGCGTCAAATATTTTAGACTTTTTGCACATACCTGTTTTTAAAAATAGCGTTAATAAATTTTTCATTAACATATTTGATGATGTAGTTCGACATCGCGTTAAAGAAAAAGTAGTAAGAAATGATTTCATAAATATGCTTATGGACCTTACTGATTATACACAAGATGAGCAAAAGACAAAAGATGAATCTGCAGGTAGTCTGATTTTAATAAAACATATGATTTCAGATTTTATTTAGCAAAACAAATAAATAACAGTATCGTTTTAGATATCACGAAGGACAAACTTAATATGTTAGAAGCAGCTGCCCAAGTATTCGTTTTCTTTATAGCCGGATTTGAAACTACTTCGACAACTCTTACTTACTGTTTTCACGAATTAGCCAAATATCCAGATGTTCAAGAAAAATTACAAGAAGAAATTGATGAAATTGCGAAGACTGCAGAAGGTTTTAATTATGAAAATGTTATGAATATGAAATATCTCGATATGGTATTTTGCGGTAAGTTTTTTATAAATAATAATATTAACTGTTTTAAAAATCAATTTTACAAAAGTTAATACCAAAAACAATTAAAAATTTTCATTTATGAGTTACTTTGGTTATAAAATATTCAAATATATTCAAAGTTTACATATATAGATATCACTATTTTCATAGTACAAAATACATTTATGTGTATGTTTTTAAAAATCACATATATATTTTACACGCATTCCTACAGGATAATAATTTATTTGATATTACTTTTAATTATTTACAGAGGCTTTAAGGAAACACCCACCTGTACCTTTTGTAAATCGTTTGTGTACAAAAGATTATGTGATTCCTAACTCAAATGTTCGTATACCTAAAGGAATGAGATTAGCAATATCTGTATCTGGACTACAAAATGATCCAGAAATTTATCCTGACCCTGAAAGATTTGAGCCAGAACGATTTTCAAAAGAAAATTGTGCTCAAAGAAACTCTTACTTCTTCTTACCCTTCGGCGAAGGACCAAGAATTTGTATTGGTAATTAAAATAATTATTACTATTCTTTTTTGCGTTCAAAATAATTTATCTAATAATTTGATACTTTTAGCAAAACGAATTGCCCTAATGCAAGGAAAACTAGCGCTCGTCACTTTACTATCGAATTTCAAATTTTCGCTGTGTGAAAAAACACCAATACCTCTAGCGTATAGCAACCGTACTTTTTTAAATGTCTCGGATCAAATGCTCTACTTAAAAGTTACTAAGAGATAAGCGTTTCAATCGTTGACAATAATCTATAGATCTATAATTTATATACTAATATAGTGTACTGTTATAATGTAAGTTATAAAAAAAAGTTATACGTCTGATTATCCATTTCTCATTGTAATTCTTTTCTTTCTTCTGATACATTTATCAGCGATTGTTCGAACTATAAAAAAGTATACGAGTTCAAAAGCAGTCATCAGACTAAAGCCGACAAATAAACCTAATAAACCTCCAAATGAGGCTAAAAATTATAAAATATTTAATTTGAAATCATTGTAAGAGTTATTTTTTCTTATGTTACATGATAAGTTCTTACCGAATAAATTTTTCCAATTGTAATAAATATCACGGCGATACTGTATAGATACTAAATCAGTGAAAAATACATTGATAAGACTAAAGTTTCTAACTTTATCACTTTTGCTGCAAACAGAATAAAAAAACTTACTATTATAATTCCTTTTGAACATAAATTAATTGTTTTATACTTACAAAAAATTGTTATCACTGTACAATTTTGCTTTATCAAGAATGCCTTGAGTGTTGTCAACTGGATAACGGTAAATCGTACAATCCAGCAAACAGCCACAAGGTCTTTTTTTTATATCAATATTTATATCTGGTAAATCTGCGCTATTTACCGGCATTCCTGGCCAAGAAGTATCATATTCCGCTACAAACATCAATAATAAATGATCTATATAAGTAAAGAAAAAATACATAAATAAAAAGAAATGTTACATACATTGAATTTCTATTAAACACTTTATGTCTCTAAGGTCACATACTCTCGTACCTGCCAAATGATTTCAATATTTTAATGATTAAAAATAAGTTCTCTTTTATTGTATTTAAGAACTTAAAAAGAAATATTGTGTAATGAAAAGTGTATGTCTGTATATTACCATTCTGAGGAATATAGTAAGGTACGCAATCACATTTGTTGTTAATTGTATTAGCTCTGCATTCATTTAAGCAGTTGGCATATGAATATTGTGCCCAAGTATAATTATTTTTCGATGAACGTAACTCTTTTGGAACTTCTTCTTTATTAAATATGCAATCTCGAACTTTAACAGACAAATCTCTAACACGGGGAGTAGAA
Source organism: Torymus flavipes (assembly GCA_030522905.1). NCBI lineage: Eukaryota > Metazoa > Arthropoda > Insecta > Hymenoptera > Torymidae > Torymus > Torymus flavipes. The sequence goes on from JAPYZO010003287.1 coordinate 11,355, forward strand.
TAAGTTTCTTCTGGAGAAATACCCAGAAAAGCTTGCACTCCCATACCGACTAACTTAAATTGAGAACTGCGATCTGGATAGTTGTATGGATAATGTAGCATTACCTAAAATACAAAAAATGATATATTTATTATTCAGAACATTACAATGAAAAAATTTATTATCAACAATCAGAATTAAGAATAATTAATTTGGATCTTCTTTGACATTTTTTATTAGTTAGTTAGTATTTCATTTATTGTAAAAAGGAGTTTACAAATTTATATTTAAAATAAAATTAAAATTACCTTAACACCAAAAGAACCATATAAACTTGCAAAATAATCCTCTGGTTCAGGATCTACCAAAATGGTCAAACCTGTTTGATAGCCACAAGCAGTCAATCTCCGTGGTTCTCTAGTGATAAGAATTAATACAGCTCATAGATAATAGATTAAAAAATCAATTAAAAACATAAAATGAAAATTGAAAAAAATATATTTGACGAACGTTTTGCTTTGAATTCGCGTCTCGGTATTAAAATAATTAAAACTGCAACAGAAACCATCACGGGAATAACTTTCTTCAAATAACTCATGGCATGGTGTAGAGTTGCCCTTCCATTTACAAGTTTTCAATAAGCTAGAACAGTCTGGTTTTACCTGTAATAAAAAGATTTTGAAGGTTATCAATTATCTGAATTTTATCTGTAAATTTTTTATTTATAAAACTTTAAACGACCATTTTTATCACGTGAGATGCAGAAAAATTGTTCGCATCAAAGATATCTTGCAAATTTGTAAGATTTGCATAAACATCAGACTCAAAAACCCCAGCATCCAACATTTCAACAAGAAGTTTCATTTCTTCAAGTATATATTCTCGTGGGAGGTCTCCAAGGTACGTGCTATAAATGATTAAATAATTCATGTATAATTTGTACATATAAAATTAAATTGTATACTTATAGCGAAAATAGAATTTAAGTTTATTCCATTAGAAAAACAGGTGAGTATAAGAGAAAGTAACTACATACTTACAGGTTTTGTACAAATTCTTGCGCTTTGCGAAACGATACTTGATTATTATTACAAATGGTTACGGCAGGAAACGGATAATTCCATATTCCATGATGAGTTGTCTCGATGACTGTCAAAGTTGAATGAGCAGAATAATACTCAAAGGCAAGCCGCATAAACACGAAGGCACAGCAGAGAGATGCAACAACTATTACTGCCCATATTATTCTACCGCATAAGTAGAAAAGATTTATAATAACGCAATCATATCATACAAAATGAAACTAACTAATCAGATTTAAATAATTTTGATTGATAAAAATAATAATTACCTTTCGGTTCTAGTTCGATTCGTTTGTACTATGTATTTATATCCATGTAACCCTGTTGCTAAGCAAAAATCTGTTGCTTGTGTTTTAATAATGCTTTTCCAATTTCTACTAGCTTTCTTTTTAATAACCGGAATCGGATCTGGTTCGGTTCGCATGTCCAATTTTTAACTAATAGATGTGCTATATACTTTATAAAATTATATTACTTTAAATGCTTCAAAAAATGCACAACACTATTCTATTTTATAACGATTCACAACAAAACATAACAAATATTTCTGCAATATCAATATTCAATTATCTTCACAGCATTAACAATAAGATAAAAACTTCAAAAATTTAATTGATTTTACGTAAATCTTTACTATTTTTTTTCATTAAAATGCTTTTATAAAGGTTAAATGAAGCACAATACTACAAGAGAAATACAAGAGAAATTAAGATTTCAATTTTTAAAATATACATATATACTTTTGATTTATGCTTTATTACGTGTATTAAAAAATTATTATTTACAATCACAATGATAATTTGAACAAAAATTTCAAACACTTATAATACTACTAATTTCGCGGTTCTTTTCACACTTTATTAAACCGCAGCAATGCGACGAATCGAATAAACTGTAGTAAAATTGTCGCTCGGTCGTGATTGCTCATAAAATATTTAGAGAGTCCTACTGACACATTCATGCTCATTTTCACGCAGTTGTACTCTATAGGCGACATACTTACTGGTTTTGATTGAAATCAAAGCAAATCACGCGATATAAAATATCGATCGCATTTCAGGTGGGTGAAACGCATGTATAATTCGGGCCTTATGAGTTGAATAGTGAATATTATATC
>JAPYZO010003289.1:0-21924 GCA_030522905.1 Torymus flavipes
GCAAAAAAGTTTGGCAATCAAAAAACCATGTACATGAATTTTCTCATATTCTGGGACCCCCAAAGAATCGAAAAAATGCTATGTGGTAAGTGTGCCCCAGCAAAAATTTATTTAATTTTTTCGACCCCATTTTTTGGTATAAATCCGTAGAATTGCACATATACACCGAAACAAAATATATAATACTCACAAATTTGTCGCCGGCATGCCGCCACCTCTATTTATTACCTCGCAACTTTGCAAAACGAACCGTCTGCGAAACATAGCACACGCGTGCGCGTTTCCCCTCCTCCCCCTTCGTTCCCCGATTACGCGATAATCGCCACCTCTAAACGCGTCATAAAGGCGACAGACGCGTGCGCGCTCCGGTCCACCGTCCGTCAGTCAGTCAGCGAGCGAGTGCCGTCGCGAGCGCGCGCGTGTCTCTTCCCGCTGTCTCGACAACGAGTTATATTTACGGCTTGTTGTGCGTGTGTGCGCGGGTGTGTGGAAGGTGTTGTATATATAACGTGCGCGCCAAGAACAGCTGATGTACACCTTCGCCGGTACGTGTGACTGTAAGGTAGGTCACGTGTGTACTTACTCTCACTTTTGAGGTTTATTAAAGTAGGAAGTTTTAAGTAAGCTTGCCGTTCTAGTGTGATGTCTTGATTCATTCACGAATGTCCTATATACTGTTCGCGAGACTGTGGGGTTTGAACTTTATCACTGCGGCGAATGTAAATATTTACGCGAGAACGGGCGTCGGGTATATAATTAGCCAAACCATCATCAGTCGTCGGTTTTTTGTCGTAGAACTCTCGCAATGTAAATAGCTGCCGTCGTCGACAACAACAACGCAAGTGCGAAGGTGGTGCGACGAACTTGTTCCTGAAACGTCCATCAGCCGCGTTATTTGTTTTAACTGCGTTGCATGCGCTTCCGATGAATTTCTACTCGAAAAGACCACGCGATATGTATATATAATATGCCACAGTTTTTATGCGCGCGAAATTTTTCTCGTCTATATAATCGTTCGATCGAACGCAACGTTCCAATGATGACGTTTGAATATTTAAAACTGGTTCTTTGGGTCGCGCGAGTTATCGTTACGGGACATATGATTTAATTTCGAAAGGCTGCCAATCAATCGTTAGAAATGTGAAAGAATCCACTCTTTTCGTAATGTAGAAAATGAAAAAATAACGGCTGAAAGTGAAGCATTTTCATTGATGAGGTAATCCAGTATTTCGAAGAAAGAATTTTTTGTGAATTTATATCTGAAAACAAGTTTTGTTATTGTTCCATGCTAGAAGACTCCAAAATACAAAATTACCATATCGGACTGTAGGGTCACAAACATAACCTCAAACTTCATATCCATCTGCGCGCCGTTGGAGAACACGTTGCCCACGTGCCAGTATCCCTGACAGAAAATCCGCTGACTCGGCGAAAAATGCGCGGCGCGGCTGAAAACCGAGCCGACCCGCGGATATAGATGGTACACCCGGGTGCCGTGCAGGTAACCAGTTGTAGAGCGCCTCATATATTGTGTAAAAAGCCGAGACATCGGAGACAGAGAAAGAGAGCAATAAAGAGTTACCTATAGTTCGAGCGATGAGGCGCGTGCGCGTGTGTCGATAATTTTATTTCAAATAGCGTGTGAGGATGGACTTTTCCTTTCAGTTTGTAAATAAAAATCGAGTGAATTCGGTGGATGTCGAAACCTATTTTTTCGATAATTTATAAAAAGTAATTTTACAAAGTAAAATAATAAAAAAAATAATTTCAATTTTCAATTACTAAAAGTTATAAGTGAATTTCGCTTGAACTGATATTTAAATTTTTTTTATAAGAATTAAACTATTTTATTTATGAAATACAGACCATACTTCCAATTATTCCCTATATAACTTTACTAAAAAAATTTTTTTTATATGAAATGGCAAAGATAGATGAGTGTAGTTAGACCTCTACAAATGTTATCAAAAAGGATTTTTCTTATTAGTTAATTCGGTGTACCTTGCTTTTGATAAAAAATTATTCATTTTTCGTGATTTTCTATATTATTAATGATTTATTTAGATGAATAAATTTAAAAAAAATATATATACCTATTTGTTTATGAAAAATTTGGATTGTTAAAAGGTTGTTGACGCCTGTATTCCGTTTTAGTTTTGTTTTATTTTTAGAAACTTTTTTTAGTTATCCTCTCTTGTTCAATATATTTAATACACTTATATAAACGCGGAAACAACGGGACATTTGAAAAAAAAAATGCATTTCTTCTAAGGAATAAAAAACTGTCCTCGACGTGATTATCTCCTTCCCACAGACATAATTATTGTGACCACAATTTTTAATTGTATTGGGAGTCATTTTTAATGAAAATTTTTTACGTTAAAATATGTAAAAAAGCATTTAATTACAAAATAAAGAAAAAAACAATAAGGGTTTCTGAAAAATTAAACAAAATAAAAGACCGATTATGAGATGGATTGTTATGTTACTAAACTGAAGGAAAATATATAGAAAAATTTATTATAAATGTATAACAAAAATTAATCATGTTTTATACCAATAGCGGGGAATACTTGCACGGCATCAATATTTATTATCTAACCTAGTTTTTTAAAGCAGAGCTGAGATTATAAAAAAATTCAATTATTTTCATTTTGTTATTTCGTACTACTGTTGTAAACGCTGATGTAATATGTAATACTGCATTTTAATAAATTAGCGAAATAATGATTAAATTTCGAAAAATTAATAAATTAAAATTTTTTTTTGTCGACGGAAGGTTTTTAATTTTAGATATTGACCCTTTTGTGATTTTATAAATACGTGTAATTTTTTAACTGATACTTTCGACTAGGACTTGATTTTAACAACAAATAAACGTCAACAAATGATCAATATTAGCGAAACATAATTGATAATTTATTTTTTATAATTCTTGAATATTTGAAAGTCAAACAAACTCTAAAGTACTAAAAGTAGGGCAGTTCTACTTGTAAGAAAAATTTTATTTACACGGAGAGGCTAAATGCTCTCCCTGGAAAAAAAATACAAAAAACGCGTTAAAGACGAATCGCGATCCGTCAAACGAGTTCCATTGGCAGTCGTGACTGGATTAATTACAAAGAATCTCAAGAAACATTTATAGTATAATTTTACAACAGTTTGGTGTAATTGAAAGGTCGAAAAATAAGTTTATTATAAAGTTTGTAAAAAAAAATTGACACATTTACTACAGCTTCAGTAGATTCAATATAGTTAATGGGGTATAATAATCTGGTTATAACTATTGACTGTTTTACCGTAAAAATGCGCAAAATAATGGGTTTGAAATTTCGAACGCTCATGATGAACTAAGTATTAACTTAAAGTATCAAATTTTGGTTAGAATTCATCAAGTGAGGAAATAAAGTTTCTATCATTTTTAAATGTATTAAGTAGCCAAATTCGGCTTAATTTGAAAATGGCAAAAACCTTTCGTTCACTATGAACGTTCGAAATTTCAAGCACCCTTAAATTTAAAAGCGCCGTTCACTATCTTTATGCTTTATTATAATTGAAATCAGTGTACTGAATTAGTTAAATATATATCATGTCTTTTTTTAATCTATTATTTTACATTTTTTAATTCTTGAATGACTAAGTAAAAGAACGCAAATTGACAATTCACTCATCTCTGTAACAAAAGCATTTCACTTTAAAAAAAAATGTAAAATGATGTCAATTTGGCGTCCCTGTAAATCCAACCAATATTACTAACAGATCACACTTCATACTGATTTGATACTGCTACACACTTAACAGTGTTTTTACAGCACGGCGGACAGCACTGTATTCTTCTCTTCTCGGCGCTCGCTCGTTTCTCTCTCTCTCTCTCTTCCTCACTCGCTTGCGAGAAGGACACATCGAGAACCTTTGGTCGCAGCCGCGCTGGCGGCCGCCAGTCAGCTTTCGGACGCGCGAGAGATACACCACACACGCGTGCGCGCGTGCGCACAGTATATTTACACGCAACGCGAGTGACCGATTTCGTCATCGGCACGCGCAAGCCGGTTCCGTTCCTCGTTCCCCGCGTCACAGTGTGCAGTGAATCAAGTATATATTTTGTGCCTTTCTTCGCTCGTTTATGAGAATTTTTAGTGATTTTCCATAGTCTGCAGCGTGCAGGGGATGCGTCACGTCTGAAGGTATGCGAGTATAACGTCGCACGTGTGAGAAATGTAAACACACCGATGTACCGGTGAACTTTGACCTTTCGCGCTGCGACATTGGACATGTGTCTATTCCCGGCTGTTGGTCGCGAATCCCGGCTATTCATAGCCCCGAAGTGTGTGTTGATTCGACGGTATAAGGGAGGAGAGGTGCAATGCCAAAGTTTATTGGTCAACGGTTGCAGCGAGGATTGAAAGTTTATTCACAATAATTGTGATTATAATTTGGAGATGAAAATAGTACGCAAGAGAAGCGTTTTTAAATGATCTTGACGTTTATTGAACCAAAATAGTTGGGTTGGAGACGCAGCGTGTCAGTCAAACGTCTTGGACGTAGTAGCAGTTTTGTCTGTTATTTTAGGAGGTGTCTTGTAGGGAGTGTTTACGTCATTTTAAGAAGCTGTGTCTTCAAATGACTGTTTTTTTATCATTAGTTCAAGTTTTTTCTAATGGTTGTCTGAATAAACTGTAATTTTTTAACAATGTCGTTTATCGATCTAATTTTATAAGGTAAAAGGCGGAATTTAAAAGAAAAATTACGAAAATATAAAGTCTATATTTAATGTAACAAATAACTCAAAGGTCATGAAAAAGTTTTATTTTTAGTTAACTGTGAGGTTATGTTGAAAATTGATGAAAATACCATTATTTAACTATGAATTGTGCATTAAATAACTTTATTATAGTGAAACGTTAAAGGTAATGGCGCGCAGTAAATTTGAAAAAAAAAGACTTAAAGACTTCTTTAATAAATGAACGAAAATGTTACTTAATCCTTATGATAACCCCATATATCTCTTTTTTTTTCTAGAAATATTTAAATCCGTACTACACCAGTGCCCGGTGAAATTACATTCCCCCTTACGATATAAAACCTAACATTTTTATTTTCATTAGACACAGTAATTACAGCTTCCCTCGGACCCTACATAAACGCGTTACCCAACCGTTTAGTAACCCAAAACCTTTTCATTTACGAAAACCGAAACATCACGTGAGATCTGTCTGTCTGTTCACCGGTTCGAACCGGTCATTCACTGACCCTCAGCGAACCGATTTTCATTCGAAAACGCGAACCATAGCGAAAGAGTAAAATGTATCAAGAGACCGATTGGTTTTCGAAGTCTTTACGTAACGCGATTTACGTAAGAAGAGTATGGATCGTAATGTTGGCACTTGATTTTTCGGAAATTCGTGAAAAGATGTGTGAATTGGGCTGGGACGTGAGTTGCGAAAATAAGAGAAGTTTATGAATTGTGAGGTTGAATGATGGGTGATCTTTAACTACTGAAAGAATCCTTTTCATATAAATACTTTCTTGACGAATAAAAGATCTATTAAACTTATATAAGATAGTCGATGCATGGTCCAGCTAAATATTAAAAAAAATATATTTTTATTTTTTAATAAATCATTGAGAAATTTGTTTTTATATGAGATATGATAAATAAAGTGCTTAATTTTCATATATTTCTAACAGTTAATATACACTTACACATTCAAAAATTAGTAGCCCAAAATAATTTTGAAAAATATTTAAGAAAAATTAACACATATGCTGAAATATGTAATGAATCAGTAGTGATATCTTCTCTAGAAAAAAAAGTTAAAAATTTTGCAAAAAGTTTATTCTTTATCAAAGAACTAAATCTGGTAGTAATACTAACAGAAATAAACTCTCTTTTTAATGCATGAAAAAACATTTTTGTAGCAACTTTGTAGCGCAAAATGATACTTTGATTAAAAAAACATTTGATATCTTGTTTTAAACAAAATACTTTCATTTCATGTCAATCCAGACCTTAATACATTTTTTGCATGCGGAAATTGTAATCTGGAAAATTCGCTCTTAAGCACGTTTTCTTTTTACGTCAATTTCGTATTATCAAGAATATGTATAAACATATTGTTTCGCATATCTGTTTTTATAACTGCACAAATTATTACATAGCCAGTATGAAAAATTTCGGTCTTACATAAAGCGACGAATTTTCTAAATCGAGCCGTTCACTGACTTTCCAATAGGTAACGCAGTGTCATTGCAAAAATAGAACTTCCTTTGCTTCTTAAAATTTAATTTTAAACGCTGCTAATGTTCGCTGTATGTTCTTAGAGACAAGTTTGTTAAGCTAGATAGAATTTCATAGCTAAAAGCTGTGAGATGAATAGCATAAACTTTAACTCCTAGAAATACATAGTTTGATTTTAAATATTTTTATTTAATTTAATTTAATTTAATTTAATTTAAGAAAATTGTCGATTCACCGATTGTTAATTACAGTCAATGAAAATAATGATAGTTTTAAAATTAAAAAACCGTTAAAAATTTGTTATGACGTTTCTATAAAAATGCTACAAACACACACATGCTACAATCATGTATTACTCCTTTAAAACTATATTTATTCTTTGAAAATCATTGTGTTAGCTTTATTGCTTTATTATTAGCTAAACTTATTATTTTCAAGAAAGTATACCTAACTTCTATATGAATTTTACACTAAAATTTCCAAATTTTAATAATGTCGATTTTAATAGTAATATTAATTCAATAATAATAAAATAATAATAATAATAATAATAATCAATAAAATCTATAAACCCTTATATTACTAATGTCACTTCAAAATGAATAAACTCAAGTTTACAAAAAAAAGGTAATCTATATCACTAAAACACTAATTGGCTGGTTATACGAGTCCGCGAAATCAAAATCATTTAAATTAATCATAAATTCAAATACAAAGCTATTGATTTATTAACGTACTATGAGCAATTAAATGGCATTTCCTTGAATATATACACATGATCTATGTCTATTCAATAATTTTAAACAAATAAATAATAATCACTGCCCAGAACTTCAATCACAACTGCAACCATCCCAAGCCTAGCAACAAAGTGTAACCAAATAAAAAAAAAATGCAGATTTCGACTACTATCCATCCGCTCAATACAGTAGACAAAAAAGAAGCAACGACGACGCTATCATCATCGGGACTCGGCAATTACACCGGCAGGCCTCGTTATCGGCGTCGACCCGGAATTTCACGCTCGCTCGAACGGGGGAGTCGTCGTCTAGCACAATGACGAATTGATCTAGTGACCGGGCTCGACGAAGCGCTTCCGTTAATGAAGACACGCGCGCATTATCCGCTCGCTTTTGACGCAGCGTCTGCGGCTTTTTCCGGGTTTTCTTTTGAGGTTAGGTTTGGTAATGATGGACAAGAGAAGCTTGCAGAGTAGAATTCTGGTATCAGGTGTTATGATTTGGTCAGGTGATGCAAAGTTACGATATGTTAAGGAGAAAGCGAATAAGATGTAAACTATGTTAGGAAAGTTTTTGAAAGTCCAATCACAACTAATTTTTTTATTAAAACATAGTGTCAAAAGTTGCAAAGTGGTATGTAAGAAAACGGTTAACCTGCAGTTTTACAATGCCAAAATATTTTTTCCTACATTTGTTTCCTCGTCTCCAAAATCTACATACCTGTAAAACATTGAATCTTCTCGGGTCACGACAATGATTTCTTGTGAAAGACATCGTATTCGCAAGCGCATAATGATCGAACACCGCCTCTCAATGAGACATTATTTGAAAGTTGACGTCGCGCCAAGATAGTCGTTTCGAGTTGAGCGGCAGGGTCGCGCGCCCGGTATTTTTAGATGTCAAGGCTCTAAACCGATTTTTTCCTTCTCGCTGAAAATTGCGTATTTTTCCGTCATTCCGATGGCACGGCTACCGGACGAAACCGACGGAATCGTTGGAATTTTTTCGCGTCGTTTGGAACTCGTTCGATTCGATGAATAATTTGATTTTTGGTTCCATAAGGAAGGTATTGTTGTTATGAGGATTTCGAGGCTATGTTTGTCATGCCGTCACTTCAATCGTCATTCTGTTCACATTTTCTTGTACACGTATATTTTAATTATAGCTTTTAAAAAAATCTTGACCAGTTTTTAATTTGTAAGCACTGAAAGTATGAAAAACACACTTTGAATTAGTACAAAATGAATGAAAATGTTCATTAAATATTTATGAAAATAGCATAAAAAATAAGTATTAAATTTTCGTTTTTTTTAAGTCAAATTTCAGATCTTTAGATACTTTGTTCACTTTGCTGAAAAGTTTGATTATGAATGCCTTTGAATGCTTTAAAAATGAACGTTTTGTGGTACCTGCAGATACAAGTAGTTCCTGAAAAACATAAATATATCTATTCGTAGAAAAAATAGATGCACTATGAATAAATTCAAGTCATTGAAGCTTTTACTTTTTCACAGATTATTTGTTTCCATTAAAAACTTACTTTCATCAAGAAAACTCTTTTTTACAAAATCAAAAGATTGTGGAATAAGCTTCAGAAATGTTATTAACATATATTTCAAATGTGTTGTATCAGTTGAGTATAGTAAAATTTTTATAGGAAATTAAATTCTTTATTGGAGTATTTCATAACAGAAAGACGTTTGGTAATACGTATAAGAGCTACGGCTGTAATATTTTGACCACCGGTTTAACAGATGTTAAAATGACGACGTGTGACCATACCAATCACATTCAATTCAAATTCATAAGAAAGTTCCTACAAATTGTCATCTGTTGGAATTTGCCCTGGTTATAAATACTTGCAATCTGTTGGGAGGAACGTTTAGGTGTTTATCTACATTGAATGTCATCAGATAAGTTTCTTCATATTCTTAATCGCGTGCAAAATAAAATAGTTTCTTTGCCAAAGTTAAAGCTTAATTTACAATGATAATGACTTTTTAGACTATATATTTTTATTATGAATATATTGCAGAGATTTAGACCAACGTAATTTTTATTTTTTTTTACTTTTTTATTTTTTTTTATTTTATGAAATTAAAGTTTAAAAAGTTTAAGATTTTCTAACGTTAATAAATTGTTTTGTAAATTGTTTATTTATCTTGGTGTTACATTCATGACGACTCGATTTGTTTGAAAAGTATATTCTCACTTGTCATGCAGGTGACGTCACGAACCTGTCTCGATACTTCAAAGTAAAATAAAAGCACCTTATTTTCTTAGTAAGAGTGCGAAAATGACTCATAGGCTCGAATTTCACGTTTATTATTCAAGATGAATGATTTAACAGTATCACTGAATCTCTTTACCTATTCGAATAGTGGTTACAATTAATTAATTCAGCTAGAAACCGTGTCATTTTTGGCCCTTTTAAAAGAATTGTGTAAAGAAATTTTATTTCTCAAACAAGGTTTGAAAGATTCTGTCAAGAAAATCAAATATTTATTTTACTTCGTTACACTACAACGTTGCGAACTTCAGACCCATAATTTCGATTGGATTCAAATTGAATTCATTTATGATCAATACAATTCCTTTTTATTTTTATCCAAAATTTGTTAGCAATGAATTAACAAAAATTGTGCTTAACAGCTAGACTGAGAAATCAAACTTTGTTTTGTTACATCATTACCAATAACTAAAAGTGACGTACTTAGGTAATTCGCTTCATTTGGTGTCCGATATATGAAGCCTAACCTATAAGTATTTCTTTCATTGAGATACAACTAAACGTTAATCTTACAACTAGCTCCAATATCATAAAAACCTTATTAGTAATAACCTGGTCCCGAGATTTATGTAACAACCGTCCAAGATTTGATACGTTTGAAAGTAACGCTTATAGTTCCTTTTCGTTTTCCTCAATGCACAACCAAAATATCTACCTCGACCGTATTACGATAATCTTACGACAACTGCCTAATCATTTAGGGCAGCATTTTTGCCGCGCCTGTACCACGCGGAGGCTCGCCACTGCGGTGAAAGCCTAGCGCGCTCTACGATTGGTCCGCCGGCGAGGGGCTCGTCCGCCAGTCCTCTTATAATTCGCGCGGCGTACATACGCCTACATGACTATCTTATCTGCGCAGGCGCGTCGAGGTCCAACGGCCGAATCGAATGGAACGTATAAGATTCCACCGGCGATTAGAGGCTTCATCGGCCTTGCCGGTGAATTTTTTTGCCGACCACGACGATGGATTCATTGAGTTGTTTTTGCGAGGGGAACGAGGTAGTCGGGATGGTGAATTGTTATGATGTGGGGAGAAGGAGAAGGAAGCGGCGATGAGCGATAGCGAGATTGTGAAAAACAAATAGGGAAAGGATTATAGGGGAGGATTTATTAGAGAGTGTTATGATGGGAATGTAGCTACCGGTGGTATATATATGCACATTAAGTTTATTGCTTCTGAGCGGCTGCGGAACTATGTATTTGTCATGCCTCATTTCGTTTAACTTAAATCAGCAGTTTGTTAAGATTAACATTATTAGTTTATTGTTGTTTGATAGCGACCAAGAACGTAATAGAATATTTTCATTTTTTTTTAAGAATTTCGGCTTTAGAGGTTAGGAAAAATTCAAACGCTTACAAATACTTTTTAAATATTACATAGAACCTTATATTTATTAAATATTGTAAGTTATGACAGATCTTTCGTTTCTGATTGGTTGATAAAGAGTCTCTAATTTAATTTCATGGTATCAAAATAAAATGTATATTTTGATTTAATAAATTAAATGTTGAAAGAATATAATATAATAACCGAAGCAATTTATAGAATACTGTTTACATAGAAGTAAAATTTAAAAAAATTGTTTTTGAATTTACAAAATTCTAATAAGCATTTATTTTTGTTTTAGGTAAGCATAACATAGGCAGTTAAGTCCCTACGACAACTGACGGATGTATTTTCAAACATACTGTACATTCTTTCGACACATGTGGCCAATGAAATTTTCTTGGTAATGTAAATCTTGCACAATACAAACCACTCTTTTCTTTCTGCATCATTTATATTTGTCATCTCAGTCGTAAACTGTTTTTTATTTTTATTTTCTTTCTTTTTCTTTGCAAAGAAGTTTGTTTAAGTTGATGTAAAACCTCATAGAAAATATCATTTCGACAAATTTAGTTTGAGATTTTTAAATATGTTATTCACGATTAACAAAATTTATTTCAGACACAATAAAAAAGATGTTTATTTTTACTCAAGTTAATTATAGAATGGTTTTATTAAATAAAATAAAATCAACTTTCAACTATACTTTTTAAAGAACAGAACATTCTATATAAAATATGTTCAAAGATATTATAAAATATGTCGTTTAAACTAAAAATGAATTCGATATTAAAATTTTTCTTAAAAAAGTGTGTTTTCACGTAATTGATCTACAATAAATAATTATTTAACAGCCACACGTCGCATTATATAGCAGAATATAAATACACAAAGTAATATTTAAAAATAATGTAAGTACTTGCTACATCACGAAAAGTCTTTACCTTAGATTTAAAAATTGTTTAACCTTATATCAACTTTCTCATATATATTTAATATCTTTTACTCTGAAATAACTTCCACCATAAAATCTTATTTACAATCTAAACTTAAAAAAAAATTTATGTGTAAAAAATAATTTTGTTGTTCTCCAACAACATCCCATAGACAACTATAATGTAACGCATCCACGTAGAGCTCGAGCGCGTGCGAGTAAAAGTATAACCTTGAACAACCTTCGCAGACGTGCACGCGCCGCGTATACACATTCTAGATCGTCTCGTGCGTTTCATAGTCGCGCGCGCAAGAGAAACAGGAAGCCATGAATCAATTTATTGGCGAAAATTATATGTGTAAAAACCCACTTCCCAGGCAGGGGGGTCACAGGTGCGTGGTAGTGCAGATGTCAAGGAAATGGCTCGTTGGTCCCCGGGCTTCGGGAGGAAGTAGATGGCTTTGGAGAGATGGTGTTACGTGTTCTTGTGATTGTCGATGTAATTCGTTACATGAATGCTGCGTAATAATTACTGCAGGACTTTTGATTGAAGATGAATTTTTATTGCGAGAAAGTAACTTGGATGATAATTTTGTTGATCGAATAAATTTATTATACTAATTGTAAGTTTTTACTCTCGATAATCGTGAATTCTTGTACTTACTTTGTAGTTATCACTGAATCATTGAAGAAAAACTGAAATTTCTTGTAAAACTTGTATAATTTTAAGAATTATTTATTTACGTATTGCAAATATTTCGCGAACAGAGCAATTAATTAATCATCTACATTTAATCATACATTTCTATGAATAAATATGCGTCGTTCCTACAATATGAATGTTCAAGAAACACTTGAAACTTCGATATCCGCTGAAACGCCTATTGCGCAAAAAAAAAACATCTCGCTTATACATCTCTAATCCCGCGACCGGTTAAAACTACATTTCTCGCCGATAAGTAGAAAAAATCTGTTACGGACAGAAGGTGATAACGTAGCCACCGCGTTACTCACCTTTTATTTGCCCGCAATCACGAGCGGATCAGCCGATCGCATAGGTCTTATTAATTATTATCTGGTCTGACGATTGTGACTCGTCGATTGTTTACATTGTGTTTACCGTTGTAATGCGCGGCTTTACCATTCTTCTCGTGCGATGCAGAAAAAATCGGAGGATTAGGAGCACGTAAAAACAGTTCGCACAAAGTGCGGAGATAATGGTTACGTCATTGATCGTTATTTTGCGAAATGGCGCAAGAATTATGTTACCGATGAGAAATGCAATCCTCCGAGGTGGTATCGGTACTTTGTATTCGTTGGGGCGAAAATGAATCGATCGATCGTCGAGTGAAATATTTAATTGAAACTTAAATATTCCTAGACGATAATCATGTAGACTTGACTTAATTTTTAATATACCTTTACACGCTTGTCTTTATCTTTATTCGTTCCACTTTGATCGGTTTGTGATAATCTATAAAAGAGAAACCCGTTACAGTATAATAAAATATACAACCTGTAATATTCACGCACAATTTTATAGACGTCTTCGTATTTGTTTTTTTATATAACGTTGTATGGTTCAGTATTTTATGGAGAAAAAACTGTCAATGAGTCTGAAACATCGGATATAATATAGCTAGATAATGTTTTTTCTATAAAAAAAATTAGCTGAAAATATATTTACGATAAGAATGGAAACGAAAATATCAAATACAAGAATAAATGTTGCCAAAATCATTTCCACTATATCGTAAGTCAAATAATTTGATTCTTCTACGTGAAAGCATTAAGTATGCCTGAGGCCAAACTTAATGCTTACAAAATCAGAAGGGATTTATTAATACGCAAAGTTATAACAAGGGGGAGATTTTAACTACGGCTGTACCTTTGCTCGAGTGATTGTGTAGATAGATCTATTAAAGCTGTAACAAACTAAAGAATAATTTTGATTGTAAATTGAAAATATAAACTTAAGACTTTAAATATATAAAGTTTCCTGCGCAAAACCACCATTAATTAATCTATGACCAATCATTGCCAACCCTGTCTGTCATAATCTTCAATACATTTAAAAAAACAAGGAAATCTTTCCCAACCAAACCGCCACTTCTCGGCCCGACTTCCACGACATTGATTTCCATCGCCATCGCCGATACAATCGCCGTAATCGCTCTATTCCTAAGACAGATCCGAACTTTCATGATGCGCGCTCAATTTGACGATAGCGCGCAATTGATTGGGGCCATTATCGTGGACCCAAATGCGCAGCAACGCACTGGCCTCGTCTTATCTGGTCGCTCGAGTTCCTCGTTGCCGGCCGTAATTTTCGCAACGATGATGCAAATCAAATTGCCCGGCGATCTGCATCACTAAGTATCGCCGTTTTGAACTCATCAGCTTGGGCGGCGGTTCATTGTGTGCGCATTTTTGTAGCTTTTTTTAAAGAAATGCTGATGATTGATTCAACTAACTTAATGCAGAAAAAAATACTCTATTGTAATCAGAGTTTTTATAATCTTTATATAAGATCCTAATAAAAGTGGCTGAGAACATTATTGAAAGATTTCCTTTTTCCTAATTGTATCGGAAAAAACGTTGTTAAAGAAAAAATCAAATGGAAGTTATTATATGTTTATTTATTACAAGCTTTTGTAATATCTGAATGTTACAGAATAAAATCAATGGCTTAAAATCACTTAACAAAATAAATATTCTCAGTTGAGTAAACTCACTGATAACTAAATGAAAATCTTTTTCAAAATTTAAAAATAAATTAAAGTAAAAGAGCTTCATAACATTAACATTATAATTATGTAATCAACGAAATTCTTTGATTAGAAAGCCTTGATTTAGATTAGCAAATATGATTTATATCTTATTTAAAGTATATGAAGGACAAAATAAAACAATGTTTTCTTAGTTTTGCGCGTGAAAGAGTCCAATTGAAATTAAATTCAATATAGTAATTTCTGTATCGTTTTCACATGGTTACTTTTTTTATAAAAGCTTATAGCTTGCAAAATAATAAATAACTGTTTGATACGTCAACTGTAGTACAGTTTATTTTTTATTTTTGTAATTTTTAACTTTTCTTGTAAATATAATCGATGTTTCTTACTCTGGTAGGAACGGGGAACCCTTTTTAATAAAGAAATAACTAAAAAATAGAATCAATTTTTATAACTTATGCCATTTTTAATTTTTAAGATAGACGATTAAATTACTGTAAAACATTGATACAAAAATTTTAAGGTTATTCTATTCAGTAAGTAGAGAAAATGATATATTTTACTCCTGATCAAAAACTAAGTTAGTCACAATGTATCGTTTGTTAAAGAAATAATAGAAACCATTAAAACAGTTTAGGTCAATGTGAGCAATTCACAAAATTTGGATTCTAAATGTTAACAATATTTTAAATACTTAAAACCTATCTAAAATGCGAATATTTTTTGGATACCTTTCCAACCATTTCCAACTGTGATAATATTAATAGATCATACTGTAGATATGTCGTGCGTGAAAATACACGAGTATGCTCCAGTTAAATTAATCGCTGTCGTTAAAATATAATGTGCACGTGACATATTTTCTCCATGTTTTGATTCCGATCTTGTAATATGTGTTAATTTCCATGAGACTTATCATTTGTATGCAATGTCTTTGTGCAATGACAAGGCTGTATTAATCAAACACAAACTATTCGAGACAGTATTTTGATAATATCTATATATTGTTATTAATATTTTAATTTTACAACATAATTTACTCTCATAAAATGATTAAATTCGGTATTCTTCTGATCAGATGCATGAATTATGACGAGTTAGGAAACAATATTTGAAAATTGAAATCCGACATTTATTTTTTTTTATTATTAAAATTATATTAAAAATTAGTAATATATGATTTCTAAACAAAATATTATTTTTTTATTGTTTCCTATTTTTAATGAAAGAGTTGTAAATTTTACAGAAACCAATCCAATTAGTAGACAGAAATCTCGCCAAAGCTCTGAGGGTTTCTACAATATTTTAGATAATCTAAAACATTTAATTGACAATCTATTCGCTGTTAACGAACACATTATTCTCAGAAGATTATGTATTCTTTTAATTTTCGCAAAGCTTTAGAAGTACAAAAACAAAACAAAAAAAGGAAAAATATAATAATAACATTTTACAAACTGTTTCGCATTCACGAAACTAGTAATTGTTTCTCATTTTAGACAAGTTTCCAAAACTTGATAAAAAAATTTTTTGTAGCGCGAACGGCTCATTTTTGGAGCCACTTACAACAACTACTCAAAAAAAAAGATTTTTTTTACTTTTTTTGAACGATGGAACTCATATTCTCAACTTTGTCTCTACTTATTTAGAAAGAAATGGTCATTTCGCAAATATTTCCTACATTGTTCATAAAAATCACCTTTCTACCCCCCTCCCCCCTAACATCCACCAAACCTTCTCACTCTCACTCACACTCTCTGTTTCTCTCTATGCGCCCCTGTCCCTGACGCAACATGTGGTGTATTTCGCGATGTAACGTAACGAGATCGTCGTACGTACAGGGGCACGCGCGCACACCACCGGCTATTAAAAACGAACGCGTGCTCTCGACGTATGTATACGTGACTCGGGGCATGCGAGTGCGAGACCTATTCTGAGAAAAGGAGAGGCGAAAGAGAGAAGACGATTCGCGAGGGAAAGGAGAACGACTTTCATGAGTTTGACTGCACTCCTGGCGGACGTGAGAGAACTGGCGTTTCGAAGTGGTAGAGTGGCAGAGGACAGTAGGGGTTGTAGTATTGATGTAGCCATGTTGGGATCACAGAATCATCACAGATTGAAAAACCCTATCTTGCGGATTATAAAATCAGTCCGTCAAAATTATAAATTAAAGTAAAAAAATAAAATTACGAGGTAAACAATTATGCACACCTACACGTTGACACAATCACCCTGCCATTCATATAATAAATACAGGCTTTCTTAGCCTTCTCTCATACTATACTCTAAAATCCATTGATAAATAAATAATTATCTTGAACTTATTTTGCTAATATTTCGATAAGACGAGTATGCTGTATCATTTTCGTTTTTTTTAAGACGGTATATTCAAAGTTTACTGCTAATTTTTACCTTTACGTTCACCTTTTTATACGATCAGCCCTGAAGAAGTATCTTGAAAATATTTATACTTTTCATGCACTACACATACGAATACTTCAATGCTATTACTAGTCATAAATGTTCGAAATGAGTTATTCCCTTTTTAAGCAGTTGCTTTCATCCTGGATGATACTGTTTATCTCCATTATAGTAAATATTAAGCTGCCAGGTTTTAATTAAATCAATAACTTAATAAATTTCAATTATCTTTTATCAATTTATAAAGAAAGAGGATTTCCGTAGCCTAGAGTTACGTTAATTCAATTCATTTAAAAGAAACAAATTTAGTAAATAAAAAACCAAAATTTTGAAATCTAGAAAAATTTTATCATAGTAAACTATATTATCCAGAAACCCAATTCGTCATTTAGTCAAAATTTCTATTAGCCATAGTAACAATTATTAGATTCATTGAAATTTATAAAAAAAAATTATAAATTTCATAAAAATTTGTAAAAAAACAAATAAACATTTATAAGTTTATAGGATGTTATAAAAAATATCTACAAACAGAAAAAAGTCCCACTACTTTCCCCCTATCAACTGCCTTTGAATCCTGACCATTCATACATCCATTCGTGAACGTTTCGTGCAAATTCTTTGGTTACTCACAGCGCGCACTTACAGAAATCGGCAGTACCGATCAGTTCTGCCAATCCCGACTTTGCCCGCGGATACACGTGTGAGTCGGTAACGCAGATTCGTTTTTTTCCCTCGTGTGGCATTCGTCATCAATGCTGTCAACGCGTGCTGACAGATGTCGACAGGCGCTGATACACACGTGCGTCGATCGCGATGTCTTCATTGATTGCAGCATTGATTTGTCGAGGACCAGCAGAGATGCATACTGAGGGATGAGAAGGTGGCAATCGTGTTACATAGGACAGAAGTTTTTAAAACTTTTTAGTTAAATAGATAAATACTATTATAAATTCGAATATTGATGTTTATACTTTTGGTTACAATAATTTTTATTGTCGCCTTTTAATAAATTTAATAAAATTGACCATGTTACTAGGTGGAGAAGTTATCAAAAAGTTGGGTAGTATATTTGTAGGTCAGTTATAGTTAGACAATCAACTTTTTCTATCAATTCTATCAATTGTTTTTTAATTGTCTAAATAGTGCTGAAAGTGTTATACGTCCCAATACGAAAAGTTGATAAACTCTAATACTGTGGGCATTTCCTTCTGAAAAACTAGTATTACATTTAAAACATAGATATTTTTTTAATTTAAACTGATGCAGCCAAAATAATACTAAATAAATTACAGAAACTAATACAAATAAAATAACAATATTAAGTTATTACAAATTAATTAGTGTAACTTACGAATATTAAATACATTTCGATAGAAATAATTTTATGTTTTTAGTAGAATCTAGCTGACACACTGCCGTAATATTTCTTTTTAAAAAAGTTGTAACTTTTTACTGCGATAATAAATAAACTTTGTTGACAATTTTCTTTTCGAATACAGTCTTTATAAATTCATGACAATTAACATGAGTAACGATTGTGTCTCTTTTTTTTCTTTAGTTAGAGATTATGTATTTTTCTTTGCATTACAATGACCAAATATACATGTAGGTTGTACAGTTATAACTAAGACAAAACAATTTTATTGTCATTTAACGCAGTTTTTGTAATGGTAATAAGTATATAAATCAATATTAACGGTGCTATCTCAGTTACATGGATGTTTGGTGTCACTCCTATATAATTTATATCCTTAGCTCTATTTGAATAACATTTATCATTCATTATCCAAGCAAGTCAAATGTGCTTTATTTTTAGCTAACTCATTCATAATCTGTTATCATTTTGAGAATCGTGAGAGAAGTTTAATTTCCACTCAAGTGCAAATTGATTTTCTTTGTTTATTATTAATAAAACTAGCATAAATACTATTTATATTTATTGTTTTTTTTTTAATTTTTCTTTTATATTTTTTTTATATTTTATGGCAACATTACTTTGGCGCTTATCGTACTATCGTGCGGAGTTTTCTTCCATTACTTATGGCCAATCGATTTTTCTTCTATAATGGCAATCGGCGAGATACGATTCACATTAGAGAGAGTGAGAGGAAGAGAGGGGTGGACTTTCTAATATAGTATATTACGCAACTAGGGAGGTAAAGAGTCGACCAGTCCAGAGCACGTGTGAATTGCCATCCGATCCCAAAGCGAGAGGGTAGCAAACACGTACTGTGACGTGATCCACTTTATCCTCGTGGTACATATAATTTGCAAATCCCACGAAATCTGCGAAAAAAGCCGAAATATGGTTTTGAAAATTTTGTTTCATGCATACCTACCGGACCTAGTATTTGTCACTGTTCGTAGATATATAAGATAAATTCGCCGTTAAGCAATGCCCATCAAATTTGAAGGAATCGATATTTTTTAATTTTCAAAAAAGGGGATGAAAACTTTCTAATTTCAATTTTTTTTTTTTTTTTTAATTTTGAGTATATCGTTTATGGCTAAGGTGTGAAGAGGAGCACTTTTTTGCAATTTTCTTAAAAAGTATAAGTTATTCTAGAAAAATTATACCATTCCCAACCACGATTTTCTCTTATATATGCTACAAACAATGACTATTTTTTCCTAACGAAGTGTGCAAAATTCGATTTTGCGAACCCGAATAAGTGTGCAAAATAGCACATTCCCGCACTAGTGTGCAAAATATATTCCCGCACTGCTTGCAGTGAATACGCAATACTTTGCACACTCATTCAGGTTGGCAAAATCGAACTCTGCGCAACTCATTAGGAAAAATAGTATACGCAATACGTGCACAATAGGTCACTGGCGGACTCGTCTTTTTTGCGACAAACTCGACTCGTACGGGAATGACTTATTTTGCGTACTAGTTGCGTAATGTACTAGTTCCAACAACGAGCAAAAAAAATCACATTTGCGATTTTGAGCTGGGAGAAAATGTAGCACATTCGGATCGGCGTTGAAAAAAGATATTAATGTGTGTGAGTGAGTGTGTGCGTGCGCGTGTTATTGTGTGTGTGTGTGTGTGTGTGCGTGTGCGTGTGCGTGTGGGTGTGCGTGTGTGTGTGTGTGTGTGTGCTAGGTGAATTTTTAAGTCAAGCAAGTCTCACGGCAACATCAAAGTTTTTCTTACTCATTTTAGTTGGCTAAATATGAAGTTAGCAAAAATATGACAATTAGCAAAAAATGGTAAAAGTTCCATTATTTTATTTTCCTGAGATTTTATATTTGTACTTTGAGGAAATTTTTTGTTGTATCCTTTAGTACCTTCAATTTTGAGAAATAACTTTATGAAAATTTCCGATAAAATGCGCTGTTTCCGAGAAAAAATAACAAAACTAAAAAAAGAGCTTTCCTTAAGTTTACCATTTTTTACATGAAAAATATAAATAATTTTTTAGACTGAAAGATATAAAAACTGCGTTTCTTCCTTAAAAATCCAAAAAGCAATTTTTTTCTGACTTCTAGGTAGCTATTTATTGAAAATTTCTTGAAATTAGTATTCGTCAAGTCAAATCTTAAACAAACTTCAATGCAGCTATGTCATTAAACCAATTCAAATCCACTTGATGTCTGTATTGATTCTCGTATTACTATTTAGCAACATTTCGTGAATAAACGATTATTTATTTCAATTATCACCATTTGATATCAATTATTAAATGACAAAATAATTAACTTATTCAAATAAAATCCAGATTCCAGTCGCAGCAAGATCTCACTGGCAGTCCGACTTTTAGCTTGCAAGATGGAGCATTGTATTATTGACATTGAAACTACTTGAATCATTAAATTTTCTTTTTCTCATATATAACACATTTTAGATTTAAGTTTCGTTTTTCAGTTATGCCAGGCCTACGCACAGGGAACTTAGGTCTCCCTCTGTAGGAGTTACTCTGTATCCTACTCAATGTAGGAAGTTACGATGTAATCTTTATTCTGGTTAAATAAATAAATAAATAAAACAAAAAAAAAATATTCCGGTACCGGGAATCGAACCCGAGCCTTCTGGGTGAAAGCCAGATATCCTAGCCACTAGACCATACCGGATCTTGAAAATTGAAGTTTAAAATAACTTCAGGTCAACCAATACATATTAATGCTATTTTAAGTAGGGGGAGGTGAGGCAATATGGGCTCTTGATGGGGTGATAAGGGCATTTTCGCTATTAAAAATATTAATCGAACTCTGCAAAAAACTGTAACACGCTGATAGTATTCAGCCATTCTCCATCTACAAATAAGTACACTTCGTTATTTACGTTAATGCAAAGATATTGAAATGTATTAATCTGAAGAAAGCAATCCCTTGAAAGCCCATATTACCCCATCAGTTTGGAGGTGGGGCGAAATGGGTTTCTCCGTGTAAATCAAATGGAGGCAGTCGGCCATATAGGACGGGATGGTGGAGGGACGATGGATGGGGTGAGATTACAAAATAACGTGAATTTTGATAGAACTGCACGATAAAAAGTGGAGGGGCAGTGAAGAGGGTAATGGGGGTGGAGGGTGCGTGCGTGCGTGCGTGCGTGCGTGCGTGTGTGTGTGTGTGTGTGTGTATTCAAACGTGTATGAGGTTTTTCGCCTCCGTTCTCTCAAGCCGGTAAGCGTGGGTGCCTAACCCTCACCTTTTGAGCGCTGGCATCTGAATAATGGGTCTGAAGTTTGCATCGTTGGAATGCAATGAAATAATTTTTTACGATTGATCAAAGTTATTATACAATGGAAATTTTATCTAAACCTTCGTTTAAAAGTTATTTTATACTATAAATCACTAAAGGTACACGCAAAATCAATATTATTTAGTATAAACGTGAAGTAAAATGAATTCTTTTTTTATTTCGTTGCACTCCAACGTTGCAAACTTGAGACCCATTCTGAAATGCTTATCGAAAAAACTTCGCATACGTTTTCGACTTATTTTTTCGTCAGCTTTCTCGTCGTGACACATGTTTTTGATAATTTTCACGTTTTGACCTTAAAAACCATAAAACGTGTTATAACTCAAAAAAAAAAACAAAAAAATCCTTTCTGGAGACGTAAAAGAAACTTGATATTTCAACCTAGATTATTAAAAAAATATATCAAAAAGGGACTTTTTCAGATATAACACGTTTTATGTTTCTTATAAGGTCGATACATGATTATTATCAAAAACATGCATCACCACGAGAAAGCTGACGAAAAAATACATCGAAAACTTATGCGACGTT
>JAPYZO010003290.1:0-12995 GCA_030522905.1 Torymus flavipes
CTCTCTCTCTTGACGTTGAAGTTTATCGATTATAGTAGTGAGACGATCTTACTTTGCCACTGTCATATCCATAATTCACCGACTTTCGTGTACACACACTCGAGCGGGTTTTGTTCACGGTTTTCTGACTTATCTCACAATATAGGTATATAAATTACGGTACGCCCGCTGTCGCGTAATACAATTTCCTATCTATTACCTGCACGGGGTCTCCGCGCGCGTCCACTCCAATTCAATTTTCTCCTCCTCTCTCTCGCTCATCGATTTTTTCTCCTCTCTATGAGTACCCACCTACGACTCCGAAAAATGTGTCTCCCCCTTCCCCATTAATTACCTTTCCTTTTTTTTATCAACCTTTTCACCTCCTTCCCTGCCCCGCTTGTTCTTACCCTTCGCTTCTTCCCTTATTTCATCCAATCCTATATCTCTCGACTTTCTGCCTTTTTCTATTACTCTTTCTCCGTCGTCCGCTTTATTCCCGCCGCGTACACTCGTATATATTCTATAATCCTCTTTGCTTTATCGCTGCAGGAAGAACTTTTTCCTCACGTTCCTCTACAAATAAAACGACTCTCTTCGCTTCTCTTCTATACTACGCTTTTTCCTCACACGAATTGATAAAAAAAGTATATGAAAATGCAACAATCGCCTATCAGCGGTATAAACTCATCGTCCGCGGAAAACGCGAATCACCGCGCCAGCTTCTATTTACAGCACAAGCTTTTTACTACTGCTATACTCACTGAATCACCCTCTTTTCTCATCCTCTCTCTCTCTCGTCTAAAAAATATTTTCCCCGTTCTATATTTGTATTCAGAGCCGCGCATCCTTTTTCCCCCCTTCGGATCCTACTCATCCTATTTATTAATACCTCTCTCTCTCCCTACATGTTGAAAAAAGAGCGCATCTCTGCGATGCTCAATCACTCGGTCTCGTGACGAGAGGCCAGGGAAAAGGAGTGTAGCGCTGAAATATGTACAAATGGCGTGTTTAGTGCCAGTCGCGGTAAATATAACATTAACCGTGCCGCGCTCTATTCTCCTCGGCGTTTTTACACCACGACGCTGCGGAAACGTTGCGTTTTTACGGCTTTGTTTTAAGGCAGCGGTGTAGGTATACACACGGTGAATGTAAATGAATAAAAGTAAAAATATATGTTACGAGTTTTCTTCTTCGTCATCGATATTCTCTTATTTATAATTCAGATTTTTATGTCAATTTTATTATGGTATCGCGACGTTTTCAATCGTAACTTATTTTATTCAAAAATACGTCTTGAAATTTTAACATTATCCTCTGAAAATATTAATTATTCATCTTACCATGGGATTCGCTGAAAAAAAAAATAGTAATCCATAAATATATCAAGACCCTACTACAATATGAATCTCCTTACGAAAATTAACATGATTTCAACACTATAGACTTCATAACGCACACCTCCTAATTCATCATCTTTTTTTATTACTAAAAAAAGAAAAGATGAATTAGTTATACTTCGAAAAAACCCAACTTCAATAAATCAAAAACCGTCCTCAACTTTTCGAAATTCTCTCCCAAAAAAAGACGAGCACACTTCCCAATCCAGCTTGAAACAGAACTCACTCCACGGCTCCTTCCGCCACTACCCACTCACAGGCACAGCTCCTGCTTGCTCTCCGCAGCCTCGAAAAAATCCCGAGACGGCGCTCGTACGCGTGCACTCACACACACGAAAAAAGCAGCAGCAGCCGCGCGCTCACGCACACTGCGCGAGTGCGCGCGCACCGTGTGCGTGTGGAAGGTCGATCGCAACCAAGGAGCGCGGGGAAAAGGGACGAGACATATACCCGTATGCCGCCTGTCGCTCTCTTTGCGTGGGGTTGTACTACTACTACTACTACGGTGGTTGTGAATTTTTCTTTTCTTATCCTCTCTTCGAGTTTCGTCTTTTTAATGATGATTTATGGGAGGGAGAAGAGAGCGTGGGAGGATAGATGATTTACCTCGGCTTTGTTTGATTTATCGGATTTTTAATTCGGGGTATACACGGTGTGTGTAAGCTTTCGGGAGGTTATTAAAATTCGCGTTCTTTTTTCATCAAGAGACTAATTTAGCAAACCGTGTATATAGCGTTAAAAAAGCTAATATATCCGAAAAATCACAAAAACCGCCGTATAGTATCGATCGACAGAGAAGAACCCACAACCTGCCTCGCTCCGCGAATTTCACACGCGGCACGGGCCTATGACATTTACACACGAGCTCTCTCTTTTTCTCTCACACACACAGCGGAAAGAGAATCGAGGGAGTAGTAGTAGTAGTAGTATAGCAGCTCGGTGGCGGCGGCGAATATTCGCCACGCTGGATTATCGATCGGCTCGCGCGCGCGCCTAGGCTTCTCTCTCTCTCTCTTTTATTCTCCTTTTCTCGAGGCACAGCGCGCGTTGTTGGTTCTTTTGCATGTGTCTCGACGACGAGGTTTCTCGATTATGGCTGGGCGCAGAGATAAGCACGTTCCTGCAGCGTGTGGGTTTCGCGACCGACAGGAATTTCCTTTTTGAGTACATGTGTGTGGTGACGAATCGGTTAGGGAGGAAGTTTGGCGAAGTGATGATTGAAGTTTATTGAATGAGATGTAGGGCTCTAACAAGTGTCTTTATTTATCGGCCGCCTTTCCTGTTAAAAATATATGAAAATCGATCCTGGTGGCGGTGTTTTAGCAGATGAATGTTTGCTGTGTGATAAATAGCGTCGTCGGGTGAATTTTTACAGTCGCGAGCGTGTAAATATAGAGCCGCTTATGCTCGTTTACGCAGCAAATATAGTACGATTGTTGCTGCGGAACGGGGTGCTAAATTATTAACGAAACGCTGTACTTTGGTCGTGCATTTTTAATGTAGAGAATGCTTTATGAACACATACGTGCGGATATAATAACGCCTGCAAATATGAATCATATCCTTCAACTTGAATTTTCCATATACCTCCGTTAATTAAAAACGCGTATACGCACATATACACACGGATTGTAAATATATTGTTTTTAGCGGAATCCGCGCGTTTGAAATTGACCGCTGCACAATGGGAAATGTGTCACAAATATATATTCCCGTTGATTACGCGCTGCTATTGAACGCGCCCCGTAAAGAGTGACATCGACATGGTAAATGTTTTAAATTGAAACGGCCAACTTCGACTGCCCCGCCGCTTTACTTACAAATTCAACGAAACGACAACTTTGTAAAACTTTCCGGATTTGAATAGTCCAGTCGTAGCGAGGCAATGCAAATAAAAGTGTGTATACACGAGTCGATATAAAAGTTAATACTTTCTGCGCCGAAGCGAAATGCACGATGGGAGTTTTCCATTACTTTTATACCGTACCTGTTGTTAACAAGAAACGAAAAAAAAAGGTTTCCAAAGATTACTTTATTATTTTATATAAATAAATAAATGGTACGGTGGCTCGTTCAGTTATACATATATATATTCTATTATCTACCTTAGCATATATATATTCATGAAACTACCCCCACTTTATTATACACACGTGTACGTACAATTCCCATTTCCATTTTCACTGCAAATGGCATATTCTCCATTTCCAACCCTACCGTTCTCTCGAGTAGACCGCACGAAAACGTCTGCATGCATTATCATAAAAATCTAAACCCGCAGCAAAGCAGCAGCAGCGGCAGCAGCTGCTCTCGAAAACCTCGTGTCCGCTTTTACACACACACACGAGGAGAGAAAAGGGGGTCAATCGAAGGCCCTTATTAGACCTCTTCACAAACCCGCCCACATACATACGAAAGTGCATCGTCCGCGAGATACATACCCCGAGAGTGCCGGATGCTCGGGGTCGAGGATTTTCGCCGGTCGTTACCCGGTTATTGGCCGGCCCCCACGAGAGGTTCAGCTACCCTCTCGCGCGTCTGCGCGCGGGTCTTTCACCTGGATTTTCCGGGGCTGGCTGGGTAAAAAGATAGAAAGTGTTATGATTGCGGGAGGTTCGAGAGAGATAAAGGGTGTTTTTGCGGTGAAGTATATCACAGATCTGAAATCTCGCTCTCTTTCGTAGTAGGGAGTATAGATTGAATCTCGGAGGGTAGAAGGATGAAATTGTAGGTTACAGGCCCGTGGCAAGTACCTTGAGGTTCTAGTTGTACTGATCGATGCCGAAGAGAGAGAGAGCGAGTGGAATCTGGAGTAGCGCGCGTTGTCGTAGCTGGCCATCTATATAACTACCTTATTGTCTAGTTTCAGAAGTTAGAGGAGAAGTTCCGTTGTTTGTTGTCACTTGAACGTAGACTTTCACGGCGAGTGACACTGTTAGCAACCGGGGCGATCGTTCGGTCCGTTTCGAATTTTTTTTCATTCAAATTTATATATTAATGGAGGGCTGAGCAAAAGGTTAAAACGCCCACAATATATGTGTAATTAAACGCGATTGTTATTTTCCCGCGGGGAGTTTAATTTTACATTATTTCCAGGGATTTCGATTGCCAAAATGAACGTTTGATCGCACACCATATTGTTAACAACAATGTTTGGTAATTAGATATTACGGTTATTAATAATAGCAATTGCGGTGCGCGTTCAGCTATATTGATTTTTCCATCGCGTATAATACAACTCTTTGCCCGGGCGAAATAGCCAACTAGATAACTTCGACATAAAATTAAAAATCGTTGAACCTTTGCGCAATGTTTGAACTCGTTCATTTTAACGAAAAAAAAAAAAAACATATTTCCAGAACGCTCGTGTATCCATGGAAATCAACTATCGATCCGCGCCTCGTTCTGCGAAAGCTACAATATGCACACACGCACAGTTCGCGCGCGGGGCTTTTATAAATTACAAAGAAAAGAAGAACGGACACGCGTTTTGCGGGTAATTTCGGGGCTCTCAGCGCCTCTAAAAGCAGCGAACAAATTTTTTTGCGCCCCGTACATATATACTTGCGCGCGCAACGAGGTTTTATGCCCGATAAAACGAGGCCGTAAAAAAGAAAGGGACGGGAAGGTGCTTCGCTGCGGGACAAGAGCATAAAGCCGCGCGCGCTTTCGCAGGATTTTATGAAAATATTAATCAACGCTCCGGTTTTTATAAATTATTACCCTGAAAACAACCTAGTTGCATAGCGATTAGACGCGGATAGATCCGGCCCCGCGCGTTCAAATACATAAGATATAATCGGGGAGTTGCGGCTCTTTTCATTATCGAATCATCTAAAACGCTCGATATTTAATGTGTATCAGGGGCGTACATGTGTGTGTAGCTTTATAAATAACGCGCGTCCTTGCGTGAAGCATGCAACTCTCTGATAGCGATCTCCTCGCCGGGCGCTGTTTAAACGTTTTCGAAAAAAGTCGTAAAGCACGCGTGGCTGAAATTTCTGCGAAGATACGCGAAAAGAAATTGAACTCACGCGCGCGCGTTTCGAATAATTAATATACGATAGGATCGCGCGCTGTAAACGCGATAAGGTTTGTTAAGAGTCGGTG
This sequence comes from Torymus flavipes, assembly GCA_030522905.1. Taxonomy (NCBI): domain Eukaryota; kingdom Metazoa; phylum Arthropoda; class Insecta; order Hymenoptera; family Torymidae; genus Torymus; species Torymus flavipes. The sequence goes on from JAPYZO010003290.1 coordinate 5,490, forward strand.
GGGTGTAAATAACGAAATTGTGGATACGATGTAGTGGTGTAGTAAAAAGAGAGCATATTGTACGGATGATAGAGGATTAATGTTGCATGAAATAGCAATTCAGATAATATAATTATAAAAGTGGAGTGAATAAGTAATCGGCCGATTATATCGTTATTAATGCACTACTGCTCGGAAAATCAATTATAAATATTCTAATATACCGTTTACCTGGCCTTGATATTGACTTACACGGCGGATACTTTAAATTGCGTCATAAAAAACCTGTACGAAAGTTTCCCTTTAAAGGTGCGAAGAAAAAAAAACTCGAAACCCTTATAAACTACCCATACATACCCACCCACCCTATATCGAGTCGCCTACTCCGCCCGGCAACAAGGCACAACACAGCCTTCGATTCTCTCTTGCGCCTCCCTCGCGCCCCTTTGCAAAAACATTGCAAAAACCTTTCACTATACGCTCAGGGGGGAAACTCGAAAAAAACTCCTTCCACCACCTCCTCCTACGTAATAACACACCTCGGAACTCGCCGTCGCTTCTGAGAACTCCCGACAAAAGGGAGAGAGAGACTCTTTCGCTCTCGCGCCCCGGAAAAAAGAAATTATTATGGGAGAGAGAGACTCTCGCGTGAGCGCCCCCGGCGACGACGACGGCGTCAGGTCGTCGCCGCCGCCACCCCGCCGCCGGGGGAGATTCGAGGGTGCGAATATCGCCTTCTCTATCTCCGCCCACCCTCTCTCCTACCCTCGACGTGCGGTGTCGATCGAAGGGATTGCCGCTGGCCCCTTTTACGCTCGCTATATACAGCTATAGGGGGTGGAGAGAGAGGTATTGAAATGCGCTCTGAGAGGATTAGACGGAGGCGGGGTAAACGCCGGTGCTGCTGCTACTGTCAAAGGTGTATAATACGAGAGCGTATTGGTTGCAGGGGGTTAGCAGGGGGTGGCGGTTCGAGGTTAGGCGAGAATGGGGTTTGATTAGGGAAATGGTGATCGCTGGACGTTTTCCAAGTTTTATTGGATTTGGGTTTTTTGCTTGGAAGAAGTCAGGTATTTATTTAGGGGCTTCTTTCTTTTTTGAGGTTAAGTGTATTTTCTTTTTTAATTTAAAAGTTATCTGTAATCTTATGCAGATAGATGACGAATTAGTAATACAGTTGTTAGTTATTGAGCCATTCTCAGCACACCTCGAAACCATTTGGGATATAATTAGACGCAAAGTTTGTGAGTAAATTACATGTCGGTTCTCCTCTGTCAATTAAATAAAAATTAGGTCTCCCGAAAGTCTCTTACAGCAGTGTCGTTACGATTCTAATTCTACCGGAAGCAACCGGTTACCCCTCGCAATACGCATTCCCGTCGCGGTCCCATATCCATTACTTCCGCCGTCGAAAACTAACTGACACACACGGGCACACACACGAGAGAAAGTCAACACTTTACGACTTTATATTACTCCGCGTACGACATCATTTACCGCTGGAGATAGACATCAGATGGGGCGCGCGGCTCACTCTTGGTATGCCCGTCACATACTTCAGCCGTGCGGCGCGTGCGCGCGCGTGCCTCACGTAACGGGCTAATGGCCATTTTTTCCAAATTAGGCGAAATTAAGTTTTCCTCTGTTTACCAGACGTGTATATACACGAAGCGGCCGCTCACCCTCTGACGTGAAAGCGCCGACTCACGGCTCATCTGTTGCCCCGAACTTTCTATACCCCCGCGCTGACTTGATAAAACTTCATGGGGTCTCTCGTCTTGCTCATCCCCGACACGCGCGCGTGAGCGCTACTGGTGGCTTATACCCCCACGACGAGGGTAAATTTATTTTTTTCTTACGGTGGCTGAATTTTTCGTATATATATAATACTTACTTTTCATCGCGCGCACGCGTACAGCTCGCGGCTTTGAATAAAAAGATATATATATATATATATATATATATATATATATATATGTGTGTAAGGCGCATCGACCCCTCGTGGCGGGTATATAGCGTGAAAGGGGCGCGCTCGACTTTTGCCCGAGTGGATATAGGATGAGGAGAGGGAGAGAAGGAGAATGCCCTCTCGAGGATATCTCGGATTACACGAGCCGGGGTGCGCGCATACCTGCTGCGCGAAGCGGGGGAACGAGAGAAGAGATCTAACCTCGTTGGTCCCCGGGAAAATCACCTTTTCCGGGTTTCAGCGGAATATCGGTGACGTATAAAATAAAGAGCCTGCGGACGCGATAATGCGTTTAGCTCAGGAGGGGGGATTGGACACGGGGAAAATAATTTTACTTGTTTGCGTGGATGCGGATGCGGATTTCGTTTTATCGCCGGGGAAAGATGTGGGTTAGCAACCAGATGGTTGGGAGCGCAAGCGCGTCCGCCGCGCGAGAGTTTGCTCACGCCGGGAAAATCAATTAAGTCGGACATGCGCATTCGACATGGCGAAAGAGAGGTGTGTATATAATGCGGTACACACGCTGCTGATGCCCCGTATAATCGTATGAGGTTTCTATATGGGCAAAAGTGGCGTAGCAAAATCCAACTAAATTTTTTTTTCTTTACTTCGAATGTTTGTAAGAAACTTCGGTAATAAGAAGAAAATTCCTTACTTTAAAATAAAAGTTTTCTAAGATAATAAATTCATCGGTCCCCACCGTATAAACATAAATTAAATTTCAAAGTTACCCAGCCATAAAACCGTCAGTCGCCCCCCAGACCATCACCATTAGGAAAGAATTCTCGCGCCAGCAACAAATTTGTCCGAAGACAATTCGGCCGGGGACAAATTTCCGTGTAGCTCCGTCCTGGGGGGGCAATCGATACTACAACTTCTCTTCTCTCTCCCCTGCCTCTCTAAAATTTTACGAATGCGAAGAGACAGAAAACCTGCCTGCCTCTGCGCGAAGCGAGAGAAAGCAGAACCGAGAATTGGAGCGAGACAGAGTCTCTCTCCTCAGCGTCGGCGGAGGCATTGTCCGTCGCGCGCGGGATTCCTTTGTCGATGGGATTCCCCCGGCTCTCCCCCTCTCTAAGTAAATACCTGAACGCTGCAGCAGCGCCGCGGAATTCGCAGGGTGAACGGTCGTTCGATTCAGGCCTGTGCTCTCGTCGACGAGCATGACGATGTGATGGCACTGCCGCTTTCTCCGTCTCTTTATTGCGGAGAGTTTAGGGGGGAAGAGTCCCTGCGAGATTACCTGCGGATAGCCGGGAATTTCCAATTTATACCTGAGGCGACGAGGTTCAGATAACGGTGGAGAGAGGAGAATATGGGTTCCGCATGTGTGTGTGTGTGGCATCGGAGTGATAGGATCGAGAGATTATATCTATATTTATCGTTGGACGTATCGGACGGATTATTGTCGTTTCAGATTAGAAGATTTGAGAAGAAACGTTTTAGGTTCTTCGTTGTACCTATTGCCATTTTTGACACAGGATTCGTAAAACGATAAAGTTTTATGTACTTATACGTGCCATATCTCACTTTACCTTCGTTTGGCGTCTTTTGGAAACGGCTATTTTTAGAGGCTCTTGTATAAGTTGACTCGGATGATGCACAGACCTGGACGCTGAGAATCCCTTATTTACGGAATTAGTAACCTAACACTATACTCTCGCGTCTGGAATATAACGTTAATTTACCATCTTGGGGCCTTCGGTAAAATAAACATTGATTCAAGTGTTTAAAGCTGCTCCAAAACAGACCTTCCACTGTTTATTTATTAATTATATCAAGGATGGGGCTTCAGTGTCTATTCAGAGCCACGGGATAAGGCTATTTATCCTCTAAAGGACGATACGTAAAGTTGTATTTATTTATTTACAAAATACAAGAGCCCCCCTAACCTAAATCCACACCCTCTCTACTTAAAAGAAACACAAAGTTCACCATCGCACAGCACCTCCTTCTCTCCACCCAATTGCACTCTCTGTGCGGCAAAAGAAGAAACTCGGCCACTAATCAGCGCAGCAGACGCTGCACCGTTACAAAGAGGAATCCTAGGCGCGCGCGCGCGCGCCTTTTTCTTTCTCGCGAAAGTTCGTCACCCGTCGCACCTACAGCGTGCGCGCAAGTGTAAACAATCGTACACACACATACACACACATACATGTAGTGCCGTTTCGCCGGATTAGGTCTTCCCGCTCGCGCATACCGGAAGTGCGCGCGCGCGCGGCAAGGACTGTTATAATACAGCAGGCCGGCTGTCTAGACGTCGTCGCGTGACGCGCGGCCTTGCGCCGTGTGGAATTTGAGGTATTTCGAGGGGCGGGTTCAAGAGTATATAATGAGGTGGTGGTGGTGTGGGGTGTGTTGCTGCTGGCCACGATGAGGGATGGGTTTTTCGAGGGCTGGTCTTAATTTGAACGGTTAAAGGGTGGAGGAGCTGTAGTGACGAAGTGGTTTCTCGAGCGCGATGTACACGGGCTTTGTCGTTTGGGAAAATTAAGTATGATTTGAAATTGATGATATATTTTTAAAGGAATTTTATCGCTGAAATAGCGATTCGATCTAAAGTCGTTAAAAACACATACTTTTTCAAATTACAACATTCCAAGTTTATCATCATAATAAATTTGGAGCAATTCAGTGTTTTTTGTTATCATCACCGACATATATTTCAAATTACGCGCGGGACCGTAAAACCCAGCTTAACGTCGATTTTTCAGGAAAGTTTATCCCGATCGTGCACTAAAATTCACATCGTACACACACCAGTGAAAAATCTCTGGAATGTCTCCGCGTCATTTGTCACGTAATCACAGTCATCGATCGGTCTAATGGCTTATTAATACCTCTCTATAACAACGTCGCCCGGGCAATCACCCGGACACCACGTAACCCGCCGCTATTAGATAACGAGAAATTCCTGTCGAAAAATATTTACGACTCGCCCGCAATGAATCACTCGAATATACTTATATACATATTTACGCGCACTCTCTCGTTTATTTATCCAGTAGGGGGGTGACCTTCGTAAAAGTCAACGCGACGTGGCGGAAGTCGCGAGAGAGGCGCGGACTGTTGGTGCAGACCAAACCTACCTATAGTTTCACGTGGAATTCGAGCGCGCGTGAAGAGAGCGAAAAAAAAGGAATTCGTATGAGATGAGGACGGACGCGTTCTTTGTTGCAGAGTCGCGTTAATGCTCGTTTGCAAATCAATATTATCCTACAGGCTGTTTAAAATGTGCATATCGCGCTGTGCGCGTAGAGTGGCATTGTTTTTAAAAGCACTCGTCGCGCGTTTTTGCATTTTAATGCGACACCGAATGGTTGCATAGTCCAGATTTTTCTCATATATGCTGGGGAGATAACGAAGTATCGTTGTAGAGAGATACGTTTGCATATACATTTTTTTCATGAATCATATCAGACGGCATTCATTCTTGTTATGGTCGAAATACCTATTTTAAAAATAAATTAGACTTTATTTGGCTGTAAATGTCGTATTTTCGTGCCGATCGATTTCCAGATTAAACATCTACTAATTATCGATAGCAGTTTATTCCTTTCCAAAAAAAAAACTATTATCTATTTTAACTGCGAACTTTCTGAAAAAAAAGAGAGAATCGAACACTTTCTTAAAATATCGATCGTCCACTTTAACCACAGCCCGACGACTAATTCAATCGATACCAATTACCCGAAAATACCCTACAATTTACTACGCCATTTTTCGACACATACCCATATACATACTCTCTCTCTCTCTCGAACCTGCCCCCAATCTCCCGATCGAAAAAAACGAAACCCGAACAACATCCATCCATCTGCGGACAAAGAACAGCAAAGTTCGCGCTTATATGAGCCCGGCTCGCGCATTATATTGGCGTGTATTAGGGGCGAGGCGTGAGATTGCGATCGGCCGACCGATAAGCATCGCGGCAATTAAGCCCCATGAAATTCCGCGGATGCCCCGCTGTTGCGGCTGCACGCGTGCATGTATGTGTGTATGCTAATAATAAACCCGATCGTCGTCTCTCTCTCTCCTCCCGTTCAATAACAAGTTCGTTTGTCTTAATTGTCGGGAGGTGCAGGAGTTGGAGGAGAGGGGAGTGTGTGTATCGCGGCAAAACAATTTTCGCGCGTGACGCGAGTGCATCTCGCGAGCCGATTGATCGAGGGCGCGTACACTCGGTCGTGGTGATCGGATTTTTATTGGGAGGAGTTGTTGTGTTGTGTTGTATTGTGCGTTGGGTGATGGTTGAGAGCTTTGATTCAATTGTTGGCGAATGGTTGTTGTATTTTGTTATAGTAATATATTCCGCGCAAAAATTGAAACTATGGGCAACGTACGGGAGATATATAGGAAAACTATGGAGGAAACGTCTTGGGAACATGTTGCCAACATCTGTAATTCACACATGTTGCCAATTTTTCTCATCTCTGATGTGTTTCCCATATATTTGAATTATCAATAGAAAAAAGATTTAAAGTATAGTCTAGTATATTGCCAATATATGGCACGTATGTTTAGACTGAAACGAAAAATGTTCTTTCCAATATAGTACCGCTAATTTAATATGTTATTTTTATACTTTACAAATCAAAATTATCAGCGAGGAGCCGGCACTCGCCGCTACGCGGCGCGCCGGTAGTATAACACCCCTAAACATATTGGAAGACCGACAGTATATAAGTCGTGTAATTCACGGGTCGAACGACTCTTTACACAGAGTTCGAATAACAGTTCTTTACTTATTGTAAATTATTTTTGGTTCTAAAAGTCTGATTTCAAAATAGAATTCAACGCATTTATCTAACTATAATAAAACCCACACAGTTTGTAGATTGTGACGAATGAATATTTACTAATAAAAGGTTAAAACAACGTTGAAAATAAGATATATACGATATTTTCATTGCATATCTGCAAATAATAAGTAATTGCGACAAAGACAGACGAGCGGCATCAATAATCATTGTTATGCGCGAAACCGTACGCCGCGTTAACTATAGCAATTTATCAGGGATGATTTAATTCATTACTCCGATGAAAATACACTTTACGTCAGCGGGAAAGGGTTATCGCGCGCAGCCGTGGATAAGATACACCACGCGTGTTACATAGCCCACTATCTCTCGAATATTATTCTCGGCTCCATTCACGACTCACCAGTAAAAATTGCTACTACGCCATAGCAGCACACCACCACTCTACCAACGCAGTAAAACAAAAATGCAATTTTTCGCGAGCCTTGACTAATCACCTTGAAAACGCGACTTCCGCTTTTGCTATATGCTCTGTCTCTTAAATGCACTCACGTATATACATGTACGTATCCCCCTCTGCTCGCATGCGAGAATTACGAGTGCGAGCTGTACCCACAGCACGCACGTACTATACAGTCGGCGGCGTGTCGTGCAGACACGAATAAATGTGTACGTTCCGAGCCATCCGTTTGTTTCGCCAAACAAGCGAAATTACCGGCAATCTCGATGAATTTCCGGTTACTTCTGTCTTTTTCTCCCCGCGCACGCGCGTACTATCCTCTCTCTCTCTCTCTCTCT
>JAPYZO010003291.1:0-12989 GCA_030522905.1 Torymus flavipes
CAGACCTCATGAGGAGGTAGGTGAAAACCTACTTCTGGTTTGAAGGTTACCCTGGGCGTTGGGAAGATCGTGAGATCGACCCAAGCCACTTAGGCTGTGGAGCGAGAGCATACAAGTCGAGATAAGTCATTATCATGCCCGAGTTGCATGAGGAAATCAATTCTCTCACTTCATCTTTGATCCTTTATTTAAGTGTGAATGAGACAAATGAATGTTACTTGCTCAAGAATGTAAGGCGTATAAAGTCGAGCGCAATTTGTATATGTAATTCATATGTAATTCGTATATATACTGATATATAATTTGTGAATTATAGGTAATTGTATAATTTATATATTCTTTCCAAAATATTTCAAATATTCAATGTAACACCATGTATATAAAAATGCGAGAAGAGTAGCCGCGTGATTTAAAAAAGCGCGCCAAGGCAGCCAACTGCTCCGGAGCGCCGCGCGAGGGCGCGGTCGCGCCGGATGTGAAAAGCGCGCGCTTCTTCGACTCGCGCGCTCTCGACCACGTGCATTCAGTTTTCTGACTCCGAACAGAACGGAGCAATAAAGAAAGACATTACCGAGTATTCGATTATTTTTTCACCTGCGCCCTTATCCTCACCACAACAACCACGTTCGTCGTCGAAGATCGTGGTACAGAAGATCACTGCTCAACAAAGGCAACGCCCAGTTCCAAGGGGACCGATCACCCTCACACCTACGAAGCGGAAAATGACCGCTCCGCTCCGGCCTGGGAAGTGAACTAAGCCACGCATAATGAGCGACATCCAGCTCTTTCCAACTTAACCAGTAAAGACTCTGCCTGAGCAATCAAGTGACCTCACGGTTACGGACTAAGGCACTCTCGCGTCTGTTTCAGTTTTAGCGGATCGCTCATGAAGGGGACCAACTCCAATAAAGGTTTTTTTTTTCTCCAAAGGAAAAGGTTTTAAGTCCTCTTCTTCCATTCCTCCTTTCTAGGTGAACCAGTGTGCTTTATGCACCGAGTTCGAATGATACTCTATGATTAGGTTTGCACGCCCTCGATGATTTAGGTTTGCACACCCGTGCAAACTAGGTGTGGGGTTAGTGCCGTGTCCTCCCATAGCCGACGAAGAAGCCTCAACGGGGGACAACAGTCCGAGGGACTGGCCACGCGGGAGATTTGCCTCTGCGGGTACGCACTGCCCATCAAGCGCGTAGCGCTTTGCTGCCTGGCGCCCCTTTAAACGGAGTCGTTTAAAAACAACGGCCTTTCGAGAGAACTGCCTCCGTAAAGGCAAGTCTAAAGCCTCACCGGGCCTACCAGCTGCAAGCGCTCTAATGCTCTCCCCTTTACGCTTACCTGAGTCTGAGCGCCCGTCAAGTGGACTTACAGTTGGATCGTGAGTGAGCAGGGAATCCAAAGAAGAATAAACAAATCTAACCTAGCTTTAAACGAGCTAGGGGAAAAAATACCCCCTTTTTATGTGTTTTGTCTCTGCGGGGTGACTGGTCATCGTACCTTGCCCTGTTTTTCAGCAAGAAGTGAACTTGGAGTAGCTCTCGCTTGGCGCCTAATCGACTAGTGCCTTTCTGAGCACCATTAAGCTTCCTCCTTCCACGCTGCCTGCATCAATTGGCGCCCAACGTGGGGCTCGAAGCTTCTGCTGAGCAGAAGGAACTCATCGGCCGGAGCAACACGAATGTCAGTTCAACATTCTCCAACTCGGCGACCAGCAACGAGGTCACAGACGACCGCAACACTATGCCTGGGAGTAGAAAAAAACACAGTGGCGCTCAACAACCCCCGATCAACAAAACAACCTAAGAGAACGCGTTCTCTCTCGAATTCAGGTCACGCCCCTTCGACTCGAACGCCTCTACCAGAAGTAGAGTAGCCGCCTCCTCCTGTACTATAAACACCAAGACCTGTTACCATGGACGGCCAAGACAACGACCAAGTGAATGGTCAAAACAACGGCCAAGCTCAGGCAGACAGAGCACAAGGTATACTAGGAAACTGAGAGGCTTACTGCCAAGCCCTTTATGGGCACCGACCATCCTTACCAGAATTTCACGGCCCTGCTCACGAGGACCCAGTCCAATACTTACGGCGGTGCGAGGAGTACATCACCGCTTACCAGATTCTGGATGTTCAACGCACAAAAGTCATCGAGAAAGGCCTCTGCAGCGACGCGGAGAAATGGTGGTAGTCATACAAAGCGCTTGACTTTGAATGGCAGCGTTTTCGTGAGCTGCTGAACGATCGTTTTGACAGCAGCATGGTTCGGAGTGATTTGACAACATCCCTGTATTCAACGAAACAAGGAGAAAAAGAGACAGTCCGATCTTTTCTTCAGGTAAAGTATCTTCTCTTTCAACGAGTACAATCTGACGAGCCAGAGGCGCAAAAGATTCAGCTGCTGCTCAATCTAATAAAAACTTCTTTACGGAAGGCACTGCGGCCGATGGTAATCGACGATTTCGCCAGCCTCTTAACAAAGGAATTACAAGCGGAAAAAGACGACAATGACGAAGCTCAAGCTCAAGTCCCCAACCCCGCTTCCTCCAAAGAGGAAAAACAGAGCAGCAAACCAAAAGCGGCCGATACAGAAAAGTATCTGCCAAAATGCTGGCATTGCCCAGGTCGGCATTATAATGGGGACTGCGAAGTCTACAAAGCTCAGCAGAAAGAAAAGCCGGAAAACTGGCGCCAGCAACTTCCGGCGCCAACAGAAACAACAAGGGCCAGACATCTGTAACATCTATAGAATCTCGTCCCGACTCCCACAAATAAAGGTGTTAACTAACGAACGGGAAACAGCAGCCCTCATTGATCCAGCGGCGACTGAAAATCTTATTCATCCGTCAAATTTCCCGAAGAATCAAGAAGTTACACTTTTCAATAGAAGACTCAACTCAGCAGCCGAAAGAACCGAACTTTTGACATCAGGAGAATGTCTTCTCCCCATCTCTATCCAGGAAAAGGAGTTCATTGTAAAATTCCTCATTACCAATCGACAGCGGCACCCTCTGGTTATCGGTCTACCCTGGTTAGAGACAGAGCAGAGCATTTTAGACCTCACACGAGACGTGCTCTATGTGGGGCGAGACATCCGAGTGACAGTTCCGCTCGTTCGAGCCCCACAGCAACGTAAATGAAACTTCATTGATCAACGATTCGATGATGAAGCATGGTCTAGCATCTCCACACCGAGAGACTCTTCTCGAGCTGCTGCAAGCGCACGCAGAAGTCTTTTCTCCATTGTGCCAAGGGCTACCACAAACGCGCACTATTCAGCACGAAATACGCGTTATATCACATCAACCTTTTCGCCTCTCGTCGTATCGATACTCCGATAAAAAGCGAGCAATCATCGAGGAGCAGATACAGGACATATTGACGGACGGAATCACCGAGAAAACAACCTCGCCCGACAGCTCGCCTATTGTGTTAGCACAGAGGAAGAACAAGCGACCACGCTTCTACGTTGATTACCAGCGGTTAAATGCTATCAGTGAGGATTATCCTTAACCAATTCCGCACATTCCCGATGCATCAAAAGGCCTTAACGTACCACAACGATTTTTACAACATTGGATTTGAAAAGTCGCTATTGGCAGATACCACTGGAGCCCGCATCAAAAAAATTCACTGCCTTTGCTACGCCATCAGGTGGTTCCTACCAATTTTTCGTCATGCCTTTTGGGCTTAAGGGAGCGCCTGGAATGTTTCAATGACTAATGAGCCAAGAAGTGCTCACCAGTTACCTCGGGAAATTCTGTATCGTCTACTTAGACGATATCATCATATATTCGCAGAACATCCGGGAACACCTCTACCACCTGGCGTTCGTATTAGAGCGTCTACGCATCCATAATTCAACCGCCTCCTTGGAAAAGTCTCAATTTAGGATGGAGCGCTTAGAGTACTTGGGACATACCGTCAGTACTAACGGGAACGAGGCAAGCCCAGGATACGTCCAAACTATCATCGAAGCGCCTTTGCCAAAGACAAAAAGGCAATTGCAATCATTTCTGGGGACGTGCAATTGGCTGCGAGAATATGTTCCTCACTACTCTTCGATTACCGCACCGCTGAACGATCTCACCACCAAGGGATCCGGCTTTCGCTGGACAAAGGACGCTCAGAAGGCGTTCGAAAGGCTCAAAGAGGCTTTTAGCCGGCCGCTCAAGCTGTCTCGCCCCGATCCAGCCCTGCCGTACGTTCTCCAAACCGACGCCTGCGCCACTGGAATGGGTGCAGCGCTCTTTCAACCTAGACCGGACGGAGGAAGAAATATCATCAGCTATTCCAGCGCCAAATTCAAGCCGGCCGGAACTCGTTACCATAGTAACGAGCAGGAATATTTAACCATCGTATGAGCTGTCAAAAATTATCGTCATCTCTTGGAGGATCAACCATTCATCTTATAGACATACAACAAGGGGCTGACGTCGTTTCACCGATTTAAGGAAACCAGAGACAAACTCAAAAAGATGGGCGTTACTTCTTCAAGAGTTTAATATGAAGTTTGAACACTGTCCCGGAAAGGAGAATGTGCTGGCCGTTCTTTTGTCTCGTAACCCAATAGAGGAAGTAATGGAGGATCTGGACGACCTGGAGCGACTGCTTCCTCCAGAATATAATGTTACAGACACAACGGCTAAACAAGAGTCTGATGTCGGCATCCACGCCATCGAGTCTTGCACCTTATTAGAAGAGATAAGATCTGCTCAGCAGAGCGATCCATATCACAGTAAGCTTGAAAGGCGATATTTGGACCTTATTGAGCAGAGCGAGTTTACAGCTGAGGAGCAACAATTCATCAATCACTACGGAGTGATCAACGACACATTATGGAAGCATGGTAACACCGATGAGCCATATAAGGTCCTCGTCCCTCAATCAGATGTTGGCCGAATACTATACGAGTATCATGACTCTGAATCTGCTGGACATCCTGGGGCAGAAGAAACCTTACGAGCGATCATGGACCATCATCGTTTGTCGAAGATGCGCGACGAGGTTCGAGATTACGTTCGTCGCTGCTTCCTGTGCGCTTGTTCAAAAAGCGCCAACAGTGCAGCTACTTCTACCCAACGTCCCCATCGACCGAGAAAACCTTGAGACACCATCTCATGTAAGCGATGGGATGTCCATCTACCAACCATCCTTTACCAGCTGTGCAGCCGCCGCAATGCCGCTACCGGTTATACTTCTGCGGAGTTTCTCTTGGGCCATAATTTGCAGCGCCCAGGAAATGAGCAGTTGGACTGGCAACCACGGGAACAACGCGTTGCGCACGCAGCACAAAATCAATCTCGCTACCAGGCAAAATATGCTCAGGAGTCCTCCATTACCCCATATGTTCCTGGTACAGCAGTCTATATAAAAACGCATCCCCTCTCCAAGGGAAATGAGCGACACGCTGGATTCATGGCCAAATGGAATGGACCCTTCCATATCCAACAACGCTTAAGCACGGATATCTATGTGGTGGACCAGGAGAGGTCTTTGGTAAAGGTACACGTCTCCCAGATAAAACCTTGTCAGCAAAGAGACACCAGTACCCACTTCAGTCGTGACCAGGAGGTCGCCGCTTTCCCCAGTAGATTATGCGCTACTCCTACCCACCTCAGTGGTGACCAAGAGGTCACCGCTTTCCCCAGTCGCCTGTGCGCTACTCCTACCCACCTCAGTGGTGACCAGGAGGTCGCCGCTCTCGCTTGTAATGGCCTGAGGGGTACTGATCCAACTTATTACAGAAGCGCGACTGCTCAATATATTCAAGATAACCAGGTAGTTGCCTCCGATGGCCAGAAAGTCAATACTTTCGTACATATTACTATCTATGGACGTGTCAGCATAACGCCAAAAATCGGTGAAATACCAAAAATAGATATAGATATATAGATGTGTATTAGTAAGGAGAGAAAGAGAGAGAGAGAGAGAGAGAGAGAGAGAGATTATTTTCTATTGACTATTGACAATTGAATTCAATATTGATTATCGACAATTGAATTCAATATTGACTATTGAATATTGATTATTGACTTTTGATATTACTATTGAGTATTGATGGTTACTGATTAGAACTGAAAAGAACTGAAAAGAACTGAAAAGATCTGAAATAACTAATTTTTGCTATTGAACTTTGGTTGTTATTATTTAACATTTGGCATTTTGATTAAAAATGAAAAACTGTAGTTTGATTATTATAGAACATCTACAAGTATTTGTATTAGCATTAATAAAAAGTCTTGATTAATTTTTCATATATATTGTTTTTTATCATTACTTATATTTCATTGGAAATTTCATTAGCGGGATTTAAATATTAGTAGTATCGTATAATGGAGCATGAAAGTGTTGAGCAGGATATTGATGAAAATCATCTTCTGAGGAGGAAAGGGAGTTCCGAGAAAGGCAACGGGTTTTAAGAAATAAGAGTGCAAGATGATACGGGGCACGTTGCGATAATAATGTCAATAATTATTCAAATACATTGGAACCTAATAATAATCAGGTAAATTTAACCGAAAGAAGCAGTCAAAGTACGGGAAGATGTAGTAGAGAAAGTGATAAGAAGGAAAGAGAATTCCAAAATCGTCGACATGACCGGAATGTAGAGAATCGAAAATTTTTGGAACAAAATAGTAATGTTAATAAATACTATTTAGGTGAAATGGATGTTTCATGCAGTCATTGTAACGCGAAACATTTCACCGCAGAGAAAGTGTTCAAGAAGGGTAATTCATTTCATGATTGTTGTGGTTATGGGACTGTTGAATTGGAAGCAATTCCAGATTTTCTAGATAATCTACGTTCATTATTTGAAAATAATCATCAAAAAAGTAAAGCATTTTTGGAACGTATTCGAAATTATAATAGTTTATTTTCGTTTCCATTTTTATATGCCAATGTAGTTGATAGACCTACAATAAGTAGAGCTCCATATTGTTTCAAAATACAAGGTCAATTTTATAAATATGGTCAGCTTTTTATTGTAGATCCGCAAGAAGCTATCGACTATAGAATTGCGGCTAACGCCGGAACTGACAGAGAAATAATGTCTAGTTTAGAGCAAATAATAAGACAATATAATTTATTTGCCAAGTCATATATAATGATGAAGAAAGAAATTGATCATCAGCGTCAATTATTGGGTAGTGATACGGAACCTGAATTACAACTAATTTTTAGTTTGAAACCGAGCTATGATCGAAATAGGTATAATTTACAGAGAACAAATGAAGTTACTGCGGTTTTTGGTACTACAGTCGATGGAGACATTTCTGAATCATGTATATATATATATGTGCCTATCCGTAATAAGGCTACGCGTGTATTGCAGTCAGTAAGTTATCCTATGGTATCTATGGTATATCCACTGTTTTATCCTCATGGATGGCAAGGTTGGCATAAAAGTACAGAGAAAATAAATAATAGGTATTTCGTAGTAGATAATGATGATGCACAAAGTCAACAAAGAAATCGTCGAGCAACTGGGGGATTTTATGTTAAATATAGAATAGGCATAAGATCTGATATATTCAATGCATTTTTGTTAGGTCGTAGATTATTTCAACAATGGATTGTTGATAGTTACGCAAAAATCGAGAGGGATCCTATTGATTATATTGGGCGTAATCAAAAACAATTGCGTGTGAAATCATACCGAGGATTAGTTGATCATTTAAATAATACTGCAAATGATATGAATTGTCAAGTAGGTAAAATAATTATATTGCAATGAACTTTTTTTAGTTCTCCTAGATATATGATGCAAAATTATCAAGACTATAGTTCGTATGGAAGGAAAACCTGATCTGTTTATAACCATGACATATAATCCTAACTGGCGTAAAATTAAAGATAATTACCGGGTCAACAGGCTTCAGATCATCCTGACATCCTTGCTCCCGTTGTCCCGTGCTCCCAGTGTTTTCCGTTAAAAAAAAGAATATTTAATTTCCCTAATAACAAAAAAGATATATTTTGGAGAAGTTTCAGCTCACGAAAAAGTTGTAGAATTTCAGAAACGAGGTTGACCTCATGCACACATTTATTTACTTTAAAAAATGGTTATAAATTGTCTACCGTAAATGCTATCGATAAATATATTTTTGCTGAAATTCCTGATTGTGAAGACAATCCAAAATTGTATAATACTTCGGTTAATAATATGATTCATGGTCTATGTGATAGCAGATGTATCATTGATGGTCAATGTTCGAAACATTACCAAAAAGAATTTCGAGAAGAAACTATAATGTCTCCTGATGAATATCCGTATTATAAACGAAAAAAAATGATGGGAAAAAAATTATGCGTCGTAATCAAACTGTAGACAATCGATTTGTGATTGAATATGCGCAATAACCCTGGACATTATGGTACTACAAATTTTGTAGTACCATAATGTCCAGGGTTATTGCGCATATTCAATTGTTCCATAAACGATGAAGTAGTATTGTAATGAGATGCGCTTCTCGTATCTCGGGTGTGTATCGTCGGCTTGGTGCAATAAGGTATCAACTCAGAATCCGGTTGGAAACAGTACCACCTCAAAATCCGCTTCGGGAAGATACCACCTCAGGATCCGGTTGGAAATGGTACCAGCTCAAAATCCGCTTCGAAAAGGTGTCAACTCGGAATCCGGTTGAAGAAGGTACACCAACTCAGACGGAGATTATTTTTCTTGAAATTTAAGTTGGCAGCATTGATAAAAAAAATTATATACATTATGGAATAAATTTTTGTATCAACTGCAAAGGAATTTTCCATTAAAAATGGAAAATATATTATGGCTATAGTAGATTTTTTGCGTCTTCATCACTGATATGTCATTTTTACGTAGGATAGATATAATATATTTTCCATTTTCAATGAAAAATTCCTCTGCAGTTGATACAAAAATTTATTCCATAATATATATAATTTTTTTTATAAGGGCTGCCAACTTAAATTTCAAGAAAAATAATCTCCCTCTGAGTTGGTACCTTCTTTAACCGGATTCTGAGTTGACACCTTTACGAAGCGGATTTTGAGTTGGTACCATTTCCAACCGGATCCTCAGGTGGTATCTTTCCGAAGCGGATTTTGAGGTGGTACTGTTTCCAACCAGATTCTGAGTTGGTACCTTATTGCACCAAGCCGACGATATTTACCTGGCGCAGAGCTACTGGGGGGAGGCGCGCGTTTCCCTTTGACATCCAGATATGTGCACATAAAGTACACATAGCTAATCCGGGTGTCTCTTTTCTGTCGAGGTACGAGGCGAGCAGTAGACGACGCACGCCTACTCGTTATAGCCACCGCTCCGGGTGTCCGTGATGATGTTAATTGAAGCCAAGGGAGAGAGAGAAAGAGAACATGGAGAGATAGCGTGCAGAACGCCGAACCACATGCTCGCACGGCTCGCAGAAGACACACACGGTAAATAAGACTGTGCGCCGGGTGCGAGCGTACCCATGTATACTCGGCCGCCATGATGCGCCGCATGCACCAAAGCAATGATGAGGATGACGACGAAGGCGACGGCGCGAATCCCGCCGTCAGCATCCATCGTTTATTGACACCTGGAGGTGTGACCTCTCTGGTGCTCGTAAGAAATAAATACATAGAGATAAAAAACAAAATAAAATAAAATAAAATAAAGTAAAATATGTGCGAAGAAAATGACAAGATTGAATATACAGTGATGTGCGGAAGAAGTGTCGTGAAGCAATGATAAAAATAATAAAGAGAATATAAGCAAAAAATATAATATAAGCGAGTACGCATATGTACAGTGAGTATAGGTAAGCGAGAATGAAGAATAAGGTGAACGGAGACATAGTGTTTGCGGTGGTATAAAATAAGAGTGAAGTAAAGAGAAAAGTGATAAGCGAGAAGAAGGTCGAAGTGCAGCGCGACATTTTTAATCGCGGGTGGCGTAGCGAGTGAAACAGAGTGAGATGATACGGTTAGTTAGAGCAGGGCTTGCGGTATCATTAGCAGGCTCCGCGACAGCCGCTCGTCTCGCACACGACTCGCCCAGTCAGCCATGTCTCTATCGTAGAGAGTATCCAAAAGTGACCTCTTGAAAGAGCTAAGGACTTGTGAGGTAAACGCGGTGACGCTGATGGAGTTTAAGGAAGACTTGGCTTCCAGGGTGAAGGAGCGCTTCAGGGCCTCTGTGCGCGACGTGCGCGGTGCGACCGCTTATGGCGGGTATCTCTCTGAGCGGCGCACAATAACGTCGATGGATTGCCGTCGGTGGAAACGCTCAGACAAATATGATGGGCATCGCTCGAGACTACGGAGTAGGCTAGGGTGCCGACGAAATATTCGCGCCGCCTGATCGCAGAGAACCAGTGCAGACCGAGCAGATAAGGGGTTACGTGGGCCAGGAATATTCAATTATTATATAAACGTTGAAGTAGTATTGTAACGAGATGCGCTTCTCGTATCTCGTGTGTATATCATCGGCTTGGTGCAATAAGGTACCAACTCAGAATCCGGTTGGAAACAGTACCACCTCAAAATCCGCTTTTGAAAGATACCATCTCAGGATCTGGTTGGAAGAAGACGGACCACGAAAAGCACACAGGCTCTTAGCGTGACTTTGATTTTAACTATGCGTGTTTTGTCGAGTTGGTGGTAGACTACACACGCATAGTCGAAGCGAAGGAAACCAGGCTCTCCGCGAGGATTTTCCTCAATGATCTCGATAGCGAGTGGCGATGAAAGCGCAGCGTGCTGTGAACCCTGCGCGTAATCTCACCTGCGTGCAGTTTCCAATCGAGGGATGGTGTGATGGTAACCCCGAGGTTGCGTGCCTCGCGAGCATACGGGAGCGGGTGGCCGTAGACTGTGACCCTCGGGAGAGTAGATAGCTTGAGTCTTGAGGTGTAGAGCTCGCTTTCCAGGATCATTACATTGGTCTTCAGAGGATTTAAGCGTAGCCCGTTCTCCCTGGCCCATTCAGCGACTGCTTGAGCATCGATGGAGGCGCGTCCGATGGCTTGGTGGATGGTCGATGGCAAGAAATGGAGGTAAAC
Organism: Torymus flavipes; assembly: GCA_030522905.1. Taxonomy (NCBI): domain Eukaryota; kingdom Metazoa; phylum Arthropoda; class Insecta; order Hymenoptera; family Torymidae; genus Torymus; species Torymus flavipes. Next base: position 11,022 of record JAPYZO010003291.1, read on the forward strand.
TTGCATATCGTCGGCATAGCCATGACCCACGCGAACGATAGCGCCGCGGGCAGATCGTTTATGTAGATGGCGAATAGCAAGGGGCCGAGGAAACTACCTTGCGGGACGCCTAACGATGCGTGGAGCCAGTCCGAAATGGAGCCACTATCGTCGATAACGGTCTGGATGCGGTCGGTGAGATAGCTGAAAAACTATCGCAATGCGTGGTCGGGCATGTCGAGTGCCCTGAGGTTGGCTAGCAGTCCTGCGTGAGGGATGGAGTCAAACGCCTTTGAGAAATCGAACAAAATTAAGATGGTGAGCATTCTGTTGTCTGTGGCCTGCCTCACATCCTCAAGCACACCCAACAGGGCAGTCTGGGTGCTGTGTCCTCGTCTAAAACCGGTCTGGCACGGACGGAGTAGGTTGTGGACCTCGAGATACCCGGACAGCTGATCGTGGACCAGACGCTCGAGTACCTTGGAGCACTCTGAGAGAAGAGCGATGGGACTTGCGTCAGATGGCGAGTTGGGCGTTTTTGATTTTGCGAGCAGGCGTATGAGGGCTTTCTTGCACTCTGATGAGAGAGAGAGGGCAACGAAAAGGGAGGCAGATTCGGCAAACTATGATATGCCGTACCATCAGTATTTGCAGGGATGTCAGGAAAATCGTCTTCTTTATCTGGACCAGGGTACAAGTGAAGTTCTAGGAGCCCGCAATACTCCGTTACAAGAGTACTGTCTTAGATTTGGATTTCGTATTTTGTTATCTAATTATAACGCTCAAATGTGAGCGCTTCTCGCCCTCTTACCAATTTTCGTGAATACCCACCATGTTTCGCGCTCCACGTTCTGCGCATGCGTGGGTGCTACCCTTACCTATCACTCTGACGAAGTCCTTTTTAAGGTGGTTCTCCAGGTTTTGATGATATCTACTGGGTTACTAAAACTTTACATAACTAAGTATTAATACTTCAAGAAGTTGTATCCGAAAGATTGGGTCACCTTGCCACGGGAAAATGGAAGAAAAACTATTTTCTAAACGGCACCTGTAACATAGTCTCATATGGCTCGAAAGTTTGAGGGGACCGGAAGAGAAAGGTTTTTTTATTGACAGAAATCTATCTCGAATTAGAGAAATGAGATTCTAATAATTTTGCATGTAGATTTCAAAATATGCAAAAAAAAAAAATACCGTTTACCACGCAAAATCATAAAATATTAAGTATTAAAGTTGACGATATCTCATTGGTTAATTTAGAATGCGCTACGCTGTTTAGCAGTAACGCAACTCGTTCTAATAACCGCAAGAAATATTACTATGAATGTTTCTTTATAAAATAGTTAAAAACTACTGTTTTAATCTACAGTCACATGTGTAGCAGATAGAAACAGCATGCAAACAAATAAGGTGAATTGTAATGTTGTTAGTAGTTACCGCAGCGCTATGGGCCGTCAAAACAAAACCTTGACCCCGGCCAAAGTTCATCTTGGCGACAACCATAGCGCTGCATCAGCACATTCCGAAGAGAGAGACAGACTAGAGAGAGAGAGAGAGACAGAGAGAGAAAGAGAGAGAGAGAGAGAGAGAGAGAGAGAGAGAGAGATTGATTGATTGATTGGTCTTCATTGACATCATGGTGTAAGACCCTGTCTGATGCTTAACGAAATACAGTAGTTATTACAATATATGAAAAATATTAACTAAAATAAAAAGATAGAATGAGGTAGGATTGAGTTGGATGGTCCAGCTGTCCATGTGGTTTTTTAAATAAATAAAAAACCATTTTTTGTTATCTTGACAACGTTTCGGGCATTTGTATGCCCCTCTTCCGGGCTAGATTATATGACAAAAGCGTGTTGTAAGCAGTGGCAACTGCCAGTCAATGGTAAGATAACAAAAAATGGTTTTTTATTTATTTAAAAAACCACATGGACAGCTGGACCATCCAATTCAATCCTACCTCATTTAAACAGTCGCTGTCATCAA
>JAPYZO010003292.1:0-12984 GCA_030522905.1 Torymus flavipes
CATGTGATACAAACTTCTAACACCTCTAATCATGTTTCTAGATCGATTTAAAGAAACTTAAAATTTTACTATTACAAAGCTTCCTCTAGAAGGAAGCAATACACAGACACACAGCGGCTGTGTGTATCTATACACGCACTCTCAGCGGGGTTGAGGTTTAGGGCGCAGAGATTCCTTTTGCACAGCAACAACAAAAGCCCACTACCACCGGTCGCCATAATGAATTATTAAATATAAATATTGATAAGCTTAATTAAAGCCCCGGCGTCGGGCCACCGCGCGACCGAGAGGAAAAGAGAGCGAAAGCGAAGAAGAGAAACGTACAGAGAGAGATAGCTCGCGCGCCTCGGGGCGCTATTTGAAATTCATTAAAAAATTGTGCTTGTTCCGGGCAAATTTCCGAGGCTCGCGCGCGTTAATTAGAAACGAAGAATATCCCCGGTCTCTCTCTCTCTCTCTCTCTCTCTCTCTCTCTCTCTCTCGGATTTTCGCTCGAGACGCGCTTGCTATACACCGCTGCATCTCTCCTCGACAATGCAGCTGCAGCGGCGGCGGCGGCGGCGGCGGCGGCGGTGGTGGCATCGACGTTACGGAAGCCTCGAGGGCACAGGAGCGAGCGAGAGAGAGAGAAGGTGATCATAGTAGTTTGGGGGCGTTTGTATGCCACGACACGTAGTCGTCGGACACTCGGGGATAATTACATTAGCCCGCCATTTCGCGCCGGAATCTAATGACGGTCAAGGGTCGTGTAGCGCCCGGTAGCAAGCGAGAGCGCCGCTCGTATCCTCTATCCCCTCCCTTCCCGCCCTCCCTGGTGCACTTTTCATCGATTTCGCGCTGTCGAGGAGGAGGAGGAGGAGACGGTTTTCTTCGTGCGCGATGGGGTTACTGCGTGATTTTAATCATTTTGCATAGAGCGAGCGGCTAGGGCGACTGGAAATCGCAGCCGATGTGATTAGTGGCGGATTGGAGGATTTTTCTTTTGGTAGGTGGGCGAGGGATTGTCGATTATAACGAGGCGCTCGAGGTGTAGGAGACTCTCTCTGGTGAAGAGAAGATTTTTCGAAATGGATTTTGAATAATTGGATTTCGGTAATGAGGCCGTGTGTTTTACATGACCCCGTTATTGTATATCACACATTGAATGATATGTATTATGAGCGTTGTTCAATGTTCTGGTGAAATCAAAGGAGTTTTAGCCGTATTGTCGAGCTCGTGTTTGATTAATAATAATATAGGTTGGTTTTCGTCAAGAGTTCGTTAATGAAATTTGTTGTTTGTTGAAATAATTGAATCGACCAGAAAGTCAACAATTTATTTACTGAAAACAATTATTTAGGGCAAAATATTTATATGAGAAAATACGTTGTTACCGTTCTGTAAATTATTCAGTGTGAATTATTAAATAACAAGCTGAAATACATATAGAGGAAATGGAAGATAGAAACTCTTGTTAAGAGGATATCAGAGCCAATTACAGATCTCGACATATCGAATTTTACAATATTTGAATTGAGTTTTCAGTTTTTTTTTAAATTATCGCAGTCATCCGGTGTTTCTATTGGGTTAACGAACGCTGGATGAAAAAGATAATCACAATTTTCACGTAACTTAAAGTGCAAATTCAACTAGAATAAAAAAATATAAATAAGAGCAAAAGTTATTTCGAGCCAATAACAGTTTTATGTGCGGATTTGTTCAGAATAAAAATGTAATGTCATTAAATAATTGTTTAAGAAATGAGAAAACTTTAACTAAATAACTTCATACTTCATAACACTTCACTTAAGAGAATTTCTCCTTTACTTTGTAATGTGAATATAATCACACTGTATTAAAGTATTCACATTCTAAATCATTATAAATTAATCAACGCTCTCGCATTAAATATATATACAGTGTCAATCATATAATTACCCGATCGAATGAACGCAAAATGACAATATCAGTTCGATTAAGTTCCTATAACTGCTCATACATTGTCACATACAACGATATTATTATCTTAATTCATATCGTGCAAAGCATTCGCGGTATCACCACGACTGTGTGAGACAATAGTTTCATAATTATTAGCGCATCTAAATTTCTCGACTATCCCGATCACGAGTCAATTGCGTGCCTAATACCAATTGTCACAACGCTATTCCTCCGCTTTCTCGCGTATTTATAAGTGAATTAAGCGTGATTAATCATCGACGTTCATCAACGACTTTCCAGCCCCGCGCGCGCAAAACTTTTACGCAATCCATTAACAGCGCCACCAGCAGCAGCAGTAGCAGCATCACCGACGACTACACACATCCATATCACCGGCCCTCCATATACGAACGCATAACTGCTCGCCCATCGAAAATCAATTACAAGCCCTCCAGCCATACTCCACTCGCTCGCTTTCTCCCTCTCCTCACCCACGTCCATAAAAGATAATTCACCGACGAAGTAACAATGAAAAAAAAAGAGAAATAGCTATATACCTCGTAACACACGCACATACATCGACACACTCGTGTGTGTGCATCCCTTGTAACCCCCACCTGTTAAGCGCGCACTCGAGCGTCTATAGCATCATTGCACCTATATACGTCGATAAAGCGAAAAGATAGCGCGCGGAAATCTCTCTTCTTCTCTCAGGCTCGCTGTTTACGATGTAACTCCGATGTAAACGTGGGCGCAAACGAAAGAGCCAAAGAGAGAGAGCAGAGGGCATGTATAGGAGAGGATAGGCAGCTCGCTCGAGATTTCTGCGGGTTACGGGCCAATATTGATCAGCGTGTCGCGGCAAATGTTGGTGCTGTCAACACGCGCGGCCCGGTACCGCGCGGACGTACTCTGGCCGCCGGCGGCAGTAGCGGCAGTGACGCGAGACGAGTGCTATACGATTCTCTTTCGACGCGCGACGAAAGGGGAATGAAGGAACGGGAGGGGGCTTTATCTTGCGACGGGAAGGAGTTTGATGGGACGCGAAATTGCCGGAAAATCGTGGCGGCGGCGGCGGCGGCGATGGCGGAGGGGGTGACGGCGCAGCTGGATTTTTGCGCCGGAATGTTGAGAGTAATAAGCCCGGAGGGGGCAAGGATATCGATATCGGTGTATAGGCGTGGTTATTTTTGGAGTGAGGGTTGTAGATGGTGTCGGCTTGGAGATTCAAAGGAATACTATACTTACTGCGGGATCCTTTTTTTCATAGGTTTTGCCGTGTCGGGATTGTTCTATTGATGTTTTAGTTTGGGGTGAATAGATACGATTGCAATTTGGTTGGTAAAAGTTTTTGAAAAATGATCAATAAGATAGAAAGTATAGGAGTGGGTTGAAAAAAGTTTTTTCATTTGTTGTTTATTTATTAAAATTTTATCTTACAAAAAGAGCTTTCAAGTGGATTGAATGAGTACCAAACTATAATAAGAAAACCTTGACTAAAAATCATCTGTCATACGTCTTAGTTTACGGATGATTTGACAAATCATTTGTTTCTCCATTTGATTCCGTTTTCAGTCATCCGCGTAACAAAGCGCGTTTTGCAGACCGTTTTGTGAGAAAAATGGTAAAACGACCTAGGGTATGATTCACTGAATTTTTTGTTTTAATAAATCAAGAAAAGTTGGGAAAATAGAATCATTTAATTAGTTCACTAATATTCTCATTTTATCACCATTCCTATGAAAAAAAACTTTTTTTTTGATAATAATAGAATAGATTTTCATATGGGTGAAGATCGACATTATTATATGTAAGCATTTAGAAATAAAGAATAATAACACTTTTTTCTGTAACGAACTATTGGTCACATTGTTAATCTGGGCAAAGCTAATACTGGTATGGTAAAATATCAAAACAAGAAAAATTGCTATTATGCAAAACCTCTATCAGCACTAATGATTTAACGTCGCCATAATTCACGGGCTTGATAATTAGCCGCATGAATAATCCGCGAACTATAATTAAATAATCTCACCGTGATAGCAATCAATGTGTTCGGGAACAAATACGTATAGTACGTAGCGGATTGAGCACTCACCTAAAACAGAAAATAGCAAGGTTCAAAATTATATATTCATTTATGGTATTAAATGCAGTAGGTGTTACAAATAATATTAAAAGTTTTATTGTATTCGAAACTTTTGTAATGTATGAAAATTTTATTAAAGTTCTATATGTGTCACTGTCCAACAATTTAATTTATGTTCGTAATATTCTATTATGTAACCGAAACTTGTTATATAACATAATATACTTTATTTAATAACCATAGAATTTTTCAAACTTTAACCGCGTTATAATCTGACATCGCTTCAATTCATAGAATTATATTTAAACATGGATTTAAAAATGTAATTGATCAAATAATCTACGTTAAATCGTTGTAACCTAAGATTTATAAAAATCTGATAAAGGGTATGTATTCCTCTCCCGGTTACATAAATGCCACAAACAGCCCTGTTTAAATAAAATTTATTGAAATTATTAAAAAAAAAGGTGAAATGATTGAAATACATGCCAGCATCCCACATCTCTTTAAAAGCAAAAAAGCATCCCAAACCTAAACATCCTATCCCCGTCGTTTATAATACAATTATAATTACATCCTCTTTAAAATCAAAACTTATTTTTCCCCCGCCAAAATCCCAGCGTCATTCATCTGAAGCGCAAAAATTATTCGGCGCATAGCGAGGGGCCATCACAATCCGATTAGCTCGCTCGAGCATGCGCGAGTAATAAATAATCCGAGCCCCGGTGCTCGATCAGAACCGTGTGAGAGAGAGAGGCGTTTGCTCGCGCACGACATTAGCATTCTCTTTCGCTCGAGCGCCCCGGCGAAACTTAAGACGAGTCGTCGCTCGGATATGACAATCATCCTTCTTCTCTCCCTCCCACGAGCCGCGAGTTTCTCGCATTTTCTCGCTCGGGAAGCGCACGTTCCCGACACAACGAAATTAATTACCGTGTTCCGCGCCACTCTCGTACCGATTCACACTCGCGCGCTATCGGTCGCGGAAATTCCGCCGAACGCTTTTCAAATAATAAGTACATAGCGCTGGTGCATTGTGCGAGAGAGGGAGCGATGAGGCTGGGTATATAGACACGACGCGCGTTTCGTACCACTCCCCCGCCTCCCGGACCTATCGGCACAATGAACTATTTTGGCCCGAATTACACGCGCCGGCGTGCAGGTTTAGAAAATTCAATTAAAAATTTACGCGTTCGGCTGGATCCGGCAAATCTAGTGGAATATGCACGTGACAGCGGTAATTATGGATCGCGGCCGCCGCGCGCACACGTTAATTGACCGTAAATTGGAGAAGATTTTTTTGCCCGCCAGTGTGCATGTGTGTAATTAATTTGTAATGTTGCATTTTTTACGTTTCTTTGCTTCGTGCATGCGCGATACGATTAATTTGGGGCATTGTGTTTATTAGCTGGGCGAGATTGAATTTTCATTTTTTTTAATAAAGAGGTTTTTACTGTTGACACGAATGATTGTTGTAAATTTTCTTAAATTTGAATTGAAAAAGTAAAAATACTGCGGGAAAATGTTTCAATACTGATGATAATTCAGTTACAAACTTTAAAACCAATTAAAAAGCATGTTTATATAGCAATATGAAAAAAAATAGTTATTCAAGTGAAATCATATTGTAAGACCGAAATAGATTTCACAAAAGTTTTTATTAGATGATATAATGAAGTGTATGCCTACTTATAAGCTCTTCAATCCATTAGCAGCCAGAATCATTACCGCGCCGAAAGTAGTTTAAGAGGTTTTTAGGATAGTAGGTTGCATAAGTGTAGTCAAAGTTTCAAAACTCAAAATGGCGGATGCACAAATGCGATCGTTAACTTATAATACTCAACTCGGTTTGCATAAAAGATGGCTTTTAATGGATTTTTGATATCGCTCACTCGAAATTATGCCTTATGATAACAGATTTCTAAAAAAAATTTTAAAGTCTGACCTTTAGAGACACTATATTTATCCGTACATTTACTGTTCGCTTTTGACAGATTATCGCAGTATTCTTTTCAAGTTTAGAGTAATTGCACTTCGTCCATTTATAGGAATGTAACACGTCAATTGCATCGCAACAATTATTTTTTCTCATTAAAGCGCGGACGCGAAGGGCAAAGAAGAAAAAAAGATCTTTTTCCCTGTCATTCAAGCATACAAAGCTTTCCGGGCGAGAAAGCAAAAGAAAATGCCAGACAGAAAATTACGGGGAAAAGAACAGCGATAGCGGGTAGGGAGTGGGAGGAAGAGGGAAAAAGAGGAGAAAGAAAGGGAAGCGCAGACGAAACGCTCAGAGAACACATTTCTCGTTCATTGTGCGCCTCGCGATTTAGTTCCCTATGCTGCACTTCCGCCTCATCCTCTTCTTCGGGCGTGGCGAAATGCAACTAGCACTGCGCACGCGTGTTCTAGTTCCCCTCCTCTTCTTTTCTCTTTCTATTAAAATTATTTTAAATTGCGCGATTGCAATCTGCGAAACAAAAAACGTTGATATTAATTGAATATGTATAGGAGGAAGAAGATAAGTACAATAAGTCGCAGTTATCTCCAGCGAAAGGATAAAGGTAAAAGAACGCTTGTGGATATGTTAAATCTTTGATCCTGTTCAGTTATTTTTTTAATTAATTATTTTTTGATAAAAATTTGTAAATATAAATTGAATGAGTTGCAAGTGGCGAGTAACGTGCAAGAGCACTTATTATATCCTAAGACGCTTTGAGTCTTTAACAAAGAGGCACTAGACATCTGACTTTTGTTCTTTAGTCCTTTTACTGGACCATTTTCTTTTCATGGTTCATGAGACGATTGTACGTGTCCAGATCACGGACTATTGCTCTTAAGTTTTAATCCTCTTCAAAGCTATTCTTAATAGAATCAGCGCTCTTAGATGGCTTAACTAAAACTCACAAAGAAGGTTAAATTGACGATTGAACTCTTATACGTATTATAGCCTAGACTTTTAGAATTTATTTTTCTATAAATATAATGGCGCTTTTAACTTTATCGATATCAAATAAAGCGCACCTTATAATTAAACCTTATATATCAAATTTATATATCTCAAGCTTGAATTGACACTTTTTAAATGGGTTAATTATAATCTTTTATGAAAATTCCCCCCATTCAATTATAGAACCTTTTCTGTGCGAACTTTGAAAATATTACCACGAGTTTGAGTTTCAGGGTATGCGCACATTCATCACAGACATCCTGAACTTTCGCAAATGTATATCCCTGCGGCAATAAGAATAAACAAAGACATCATTACCGGCAGGAAACGCTGAAACTCCAGCATTTAATAAACTTTTTCTTCCGATGTATACAAATGGCTGGGGGCCTCCGGTGTACGCGCGCGCCTGACATAAATGGGGTTTGCTCTCGCGCGCGAGTCGGGGCTGGAAATGGAAATCGCCGAGTTCATTTCCTTGTTCTTGCGTGAGCAGAGAGTGAGAATCGTCGCGGCCCCGTCTAAACTCTCGATTTGTCACAGATCGCGTTAAAGCGTCCAAGGGGGAATTTCGCGGTTGCACCGTCGCGCGAAGAAAGGAGAGAGAGAGAGAGAGAGAGGGAGAGAGAGAGAGAGAGAGAGAGAAGAAGAGGTTATATTACGCACGTAGAGGAAACTTTTTCAAGGAGGAAGGCATTATTCTCCGAGCCCTGGGATGACTGATGACAAACTCCTGGCACGCGAAGAGTAAGAAAGAGAGCGAGGGCCGAATACGTGGAAACTCGAAAAGTGTGGAATACAAAATTAAGGTTTTCTGTGAAAAGACAGTATGGAAATGGTCTTAATGAAAACTCGCGATTTTATTTATATATTCGGGTGTTATATGGCTCGCGAAAGCTGCGCGAGAGTTTTTTTTATACGGTAGGCGTGTCACTTTGAACTTTATTCCCTTTAAATGTACCAAAATAATTTAAAGCGCAAAATATCAGTCAGTATAGTAGCAAGCGAGGGTATTTTACAGCTCTATGAAATTTCGAGTTTTGCTCTTTTCAGCTAAAACACAGCTGCAAAAAAAAGAGCAATGAAATTTACTACGTTTCAAACCTTATTATCTTTTCATGCACAGTACACGAGAAAGCTTTTTCACGTATAACAAATGACGATGTTATAAGTTTTCACAAAGCGAGAGTACATGTTTAAACAAAGAGCTCTTAATTTGTGATGTATAATTAATTATGTAGGAAAAGAATTTAATATTACTGAATCGCTAACACAGTTTTCATGAATTCTTATTCGGTTTTATATAGCAGTCTTTTTCAATTTCTGTATTAAATTAATCTCTATTGAACATTCAATATATTCTCACAGTTTTTCATTGTTATTCGCGAATAAAATCCAAGTAAAAATGTTTTAATTAATTTATATTTTATCAAACAAGTGAATTCCATCTATCGTTCAAATAGACGCTAAAACACGATAAAAGGGGTTTCAGGGCGTGGCCAAATTCAAAATGTTCTATAGAACCAAACAAAATTGCTTTGAACAAAGTTTTCCGCGTTTGACGATAATCTAATGCGAATTTTTCCAAACACAACGACACAGCATCGGCAGCAGCACGCGCTTTCACGCTCGCGCGTCTAAAACTTAAAACACCTCTTTACGCGTTCATTGCGCAAAAAAGTTTCTATCGAGTTTCGTCGTTTACCCGGACGCTTTTCGCAAGAAAATTGCGAAAATCGGGAGCTATTTGCAGTCGAAAGCCTCGCTCCTTCTTGCCGTCGCGTCGCTTTTAAAATTTTCCCCGTGCGCCACCTTTCCTCGCCTGCGCGCGATGGAAAAACCCAAAATTGATATTCATTTGCTTTTCGGCAAGAGCCGTTTAAAATCTACTCGTCGCGACGTGGCAAGAGCGCAGTTCGCTCGAAAAAAGGATTTTAATGATCGTTCGCGTATGCCGGGGGGGGGGGCGACTAAAAAGTGCCTTATTACGACTATTTGCCGCTCCGCGCGCACAAAAGCTCTCACGCCCGTTTGCGTGAACACGCGTGTATAATACGTTTACACGTATATGTGCAATTCCGATGAAAGTGGCAACAAAACCCGAAAACACGATTTGAAAAATTTTCTTCGAGCACACCTTCGGTGTGTGGTTTTTCTTGTTAGTTATAGTATCTAAAATGAAAATCTACATTTGTACAGCGGCCATCAAGTGGACTACTTTTTTTAGAGCAACTTCTTACTTTTTAAAAAAATTTCAAAAAAGCCTTTCTCTTCAAACCTCAGCCATATAGCCCAGGACTGATCTACTCAAAGTTTCAAATAAGAAATTAAAACTATGCAAAAAGAGCTTTCATTCATTTTTTTAATAATTAAAAAATGTTCATTTCTTCAAACCCTTGTAACTTTTGAAGGAATCAACATTTTTTAATTATTAAAAAAAGGAATTAAGGCTCTTTTTGCATAGTTTTAATTTCTTTTTGGAAAAATAATGTAGGACATTCCTGGGCTAAATGGCTGAGGTTTGAAGAGAAGGGCTTTTTTTGATATTTTCTTAAAAAGTAAGAAGTTGCTCTAAAAAAAGTAGTCCACTTGATGGATGCTGTACAACTGCGGATTTGCATTTTAGATACTATAACAAACAAGAAAACCCACGCACCGAAGGTGTGCTCGAAAAAATTGTTCAAATCATGTTTTCGGGTTTTGCCGCCACTTTCATCGGAATTGCACATATATACGCACATATATATGTATGTGAGTGCGCGCATGTATATATACGAGCACAAGCGGGCGTTCAGTATGACACTCGTAAACTGTAAAGCCTTTCACTGAATTTTCACAATTGGGACTGCTGCTGCTGCTGCTGCGGGTGGCGGCGCGTATAACTCACGGAGCGCCAGCGTATTTAGCTCTCGGTTCTCTGTGTTTTTTTCGCCGAATTGCGTAACGGCCGCGCCGAATGAAAATTTAATTGGGAATAGCTTTTTGAAAAGCGCGCCGCGTATAACAGCGCGGGCGGGGGACGCGCGCGCGGTTGTGTAATAGTGCAGGCGTGGAAGTGTGCGGGTGTGCCAGGCTTTATTTTTTAATTATTCACAGGGCCGTATTGTATTTTGAATGAGCGGTGATGTACTTGGCGTAGTAGAGCGCGCACGGCCGCCTGTATGACGCATGCGCGCTCATAAATAATTCCCCGTGCTACGGGCATTATCATCCACTTGTTAATTAATATTATAATGTTAAAATTATTTCCGTTAATTAATATACCTGATACAGCCCCGATTTTACACGGACTTTGTAATGATAAATTAAATTGTTATAATAAGTCGGGGTGATTTTTCGGACACTTCGCTAAATCGACCATTTTTCTCGTTCGCTATCTTCATTTATCTGAAAGCTTAAATAACCGATGTCGCCAGCTACTAAATATAAAAAACATGAATTTTGTACAGTTTGTAATTGTTTAAAAATGATCACTATATTGTTGTGCAAGTTTCTATTATGAAATTTCAGCGACTCGGGCGTCTTATCCTCTCTTAAAAGAATGACAGCCGGAAGTAGTGGCTCATTTAAAGACGCGATGTGATTGGCTAGTTGAAAGAAGCGCGAATATTTAAATTTATTTAGAATTAGAAATGTGTTAGATATGAATTTTGAAACACAAGTATTTATACGACTTCTAAATAATTAAAATAGAATAAAAACATTTTATTTTTTGCTTCAAACATGTATCTAATTATCTTATTATTTAAACTAATTAAAACTATAAATCATAGTTATAAACAGTGTTTATAACCTCAAAAACAAAACAGTACGCGCGAAGCGCGTTTGAATTTTGCTAGTAAAGTCAAAAAAGCAAGTATTTCGTTTATAGTCGAAATATAAGCTAAACCACCTAATTGAAAGTGATATGGGCTGAAAGGTGAGGCTTTTTCCTTCAAATTAGTATGGAACTAATATTAGAAATTTTTTTTTTTCCATTTTGTAGAAGCAAAATACTTTCGCATCTATAATTCACCTAATTCGGCCAATCTGTAAAAAAAATTTGATCTAATGAATATGAGAAGGTGTGAAGTTCGTATTACTTTTACGAAGTCATTTATGTGTCTTTTTTCTCAGAAGAAACTTTAAAAATACGTTTAACAATAATCAATTTCATCGATCAAAATTAATTTTTCGTTTAGCTTACAGGACATATAGCATTCCAAAATCATTTATGGAATGCAATATAATGACAAATGAATTTCTTTATTTCCTTTACATTAAGAATGATTCATAAGAGTTAATAATTAAATATAGGTTTTAAAAATTTAAAAACATAAATTTTATTAATTTTTACAGTTTATGACTTAATTTATTCTATTTTCGTCAATATTGGCCAAATTAGATGACATGTCAGGTAATATGGCCAAAAAGCACATTTTACACTTTTGCACGCTACAAATACAATAGCATATTTGGGGCGTTCAACTTTGTCCCAAGCCATTTACAGAAGAAGAAAGAAAATATTCCGCTTAAGGTGGCCGAATTACCCCAAGTTACCTTATGACTTTTTGAATCAATCCGTCCGTTAATATTCGTTACTGGGTATTTAACGTTATGAAATATATTTCGAAAAATTAACAGAGTTTCTGTAATAAATTATCGTAATATTGGTTCGCATTATTAAATGTTAATTATTGGTACTCGAAATATTAATATAAATGTATTTAAATCATTTATATGCACAAATCATCATATTGTAAATTGTAGGATAAACATTTATTATAGCGAAAATGTATTTATAACATCTTCAATAATAATCTAATAAAATTAAAAATTTTGAGCGCAATCGAACAACGATGTGATAATAACAAATAAGGGAACCCCACATATATTCCGACTCACTGAGCAGGATAAAGTGTACGCGATACGAATACCTCTTTTGCTGATCGACGTGCGCGCAGGGCCATCCACTCCGATCCGTAAAATCAAATAAACAGAAATCATCATAATCAGAGGAGGCTCTGCATTTGAGATCAAAAAGCCGATATTTTCGTAATTTTCAAAGAAATTCGCCGAGCCCTGTGTATACGTATATATATATATATATATATATCGATCAGCCAAGTCTCGGCGCTGCTCAGCTCTCTGCCGCGTCTCGTCTCCTCTTTCCCTCTGCATAATAAACCCAGGCGAAATTCACAATCGAGTAAGAGAGCTGCGAGAAGAGGGAGAAACGAAACGCTATTCGAGAAAGAGGCGCGTCGAATGCTCCTCCTATCGATCATAACGATATACGCGAAGAGATAGAGGTGGCAGAAAGGAATTTTTCACTCAAGGGGTTCTAAGGAGGCACGGGTGTTTAATTTTTTTACCAGTAAGTTAATTTGTTTTATATTAGGTATGCAGCGTATTATAATTATTTGGCACAATTGTAGACAAATTACAATGGCTGTAAATAATTTTCGAGGGAATTTTCTTAATATCATTTATATTTATAATTATAGTATTGATAGAGATGCTAATTTTTATATTACGCAATAATCGAAAAACATTCAGTAGAATTCTGTGAAAGTTGGTAGACTGTGATATAACACGATTAAATCATTCCTGGAAATGTTTGTGTATTAACGTGCAATGATGTACTGCTGTCGTGCTTACATAATTTATCGTGCTATAGAAGTGTTGACAATTAACTTTCGAAAAATGTTATTCTCAATTTCAAAATTGCACTTTCCACATTTAAGAATCATAAATTATTTTTAACGCATATTATAAAGCTACGTCGCTCATACGTCTCCTAAATCTCCGTATTATGAAATGCACACTCTATATTACCTTTTTATTCGCGATAAGGCTACACAGCCGTGTATGCGTGGCGGCGGCGGCGGTATAGATATAATTTCATCTAATAAATCCGAACCCATCCCATCAGCTTTATACGGCGCGCTATACAACCAAATTACTTTTCCCGAACCTCTCTCTCCCGCCATTCGCAGCCACCTCTCGCGTAGCAAGACAACCCCCTTCGGCTATATACCCAGAGAGAGAG
>JAPYZO010003293.1:0-13302 GCA_030522905.1 Torymus flavipes
TGTTTTTTAATAAAAACTATTTTCTACAAAGTTAGTTATTGCAATGATATTTTATGCTTTAAATTTTACTTCATTTTCCTTGAAACTGTACATTGCAATTCTTGATGCAATAACTCTGACTAGTTTAAGCAGTTCAACTTTCTATAAAGAACTAACTTTCAATAAATTAAAAATCTTTATCAATATCAATTTCCAGAACATAAGTAGAAATGCAGTAAACTTACTAACTTTGTAATAACCTAGTTAGCTAGAAAATATTCAAACATACGGAAAGTAAATTTCAACTTTCAATAACTAATAAGAAGTTGTGCTAAGAAGTTGTTGTAAATTATGTTGGTTTCTTGCAAAATTTATTAAAAAAAGTTAACAAAACACCAACCAAGTTCAAGAACAACAAATGAAATTGTTCAACAATTAGAAGATTCATTTCAATTCAATTGAACTTGACGTTGCAATGCAACTAGTTCCAGCTCAACGAATCTCATCACCAGTAGCAGACGACATCCTTACCCCCAGACTCCCCTCATCGATAACGCCACACAAAGCACACAACCCATCGGTTCCTTCGCCGATCCAACGAACTTATATATCCCTTAAAACCAAGAAAACGAAAAAGACGCTCACTCGCTACTACAGAGCGAGAGGGCGAATGTGGGTGAGCCCGCGCGCTAGATAGATAGAGAGGACGGCGCAGCGTTCTCTCCCGTTGGCCGCCGGCCGAATAAGGGCGGGACGGGCGGGGTGGAAGGGGGGAGCGCGCGAGCGCGGAGGGGAGGGAGAGCGAGCGAGCGCTCTAAAAATCTATATAACCAGCGCCGGGTTGACCTATATAAGCCGGCCAGCGGCAGCAGCAGCGCCACCACCGCTGTGACGGCGAGCGACTATTCGCGCGAGCGAGCGAGTCGGAATTTCATTTTTTCTCCCACTCGCGCTTTTCTTTTTTCCTGCGGGACTCGTGCGCATGATATACGAGGGAATTATGTTTCGTTCTTGCGGATTTTTTGTCCTTTGTTCTCTCTGCGTCGGACGTTTTTCATGCTCTGAAAATTTTCACAGGGCTGCTGGATGCTCGAATCGCGACATTTTTAACCCTGTCGGTTGGCCGGAAATTTATTTCTTTCCTATCGTTGTTTTTTGTTGCAGGTGAGATATGAGGGATTGCGGATGAGAGGTTTCGAAGTTTTTGGTCTTTGACTTATGTTTTCTTTTGAATTTTGCTGAATTTATATTGTTAGGCGATTAAGGACAATGAAATATCGATTTTATAAATAAAGTAAGAAAATTCATCCAAATGTGTAAATAATCTTTAGATTTATTTATATAAATGTCATTCATTTTTAGTAAACTTCCTGAGAGTTAATAATAAAACGACTATGTTATAAATAGTTTTCTACTCTTTAAAAATACTACAGTTAAATTGAATTATCGTAATTGAATTTATAATTTAAATTGTGACATCGAAGGCATAGATATCGGATTATCATCGGACAGGATCTGGTTATTTTCTATTTTTATGTCCGAAGATATAGCTTAGGCATCCTACTACCGGTACTCCATATTTTATCGGTATCAATTATGTACAAGGATTTAAAGTGTTTTTCGAGTAATTAAATCATTTCTTTTTGTGTATTATTCGAGTAGTCGAGTTCAATTTAAAATGAAAAATAAACTTTGAAAGATACAAGTTTCTGTCAATATGAAGTTTAATGACGATTTATCTGACTTTTACTGTTGTGATTAAGTATGTCAAAACTTGCCAATGAGAATTTCTCATCCTTCCATAGAATATTCTGATAAAACTTTTGGCAGCATAGCTTACACTTAATTCAAATTTAACTTTCTTCTGCCAAGCACAAAATGTCCATCTTGCTGATGAAAAAAGAATAAAAAAACAATACGCAAAAGTTTAATCTATCCAGCAGTCGCTCGGCAAAATACAATTATGCAATTTCGCGCAATAAAACTTTAAAAATTAAGAAATCAATCACACTTGAATTGCAAAAGAGAAAAATTTCAATCACGAAAGTGAGACTGCGTAAAAATCGCGGAATTCGCGCGTACGCGTGCGGCTGTTTGCGACAAAAAAAATTTCATCAATCACCCTGCGTGAATCCGGAAATTCCAAAAGTCACGGAAACAATGAATATAAAACAGACAATCAAACGTAAACACACGGGAAAACTTTTTAAAGTGGCGAGTTAATGGTTTTTTCATCGGCACCGAGAGACGGTTCTTCAAACGGTTTTATTATTTCACGTATAGTTGTTGATTGTTCTTCATCTTTGTAGATGGAAACTTTTCAAATGAACTGAAAAAGGAATGGATGAATTATTATCTTAATTAACAACAATGCACTGAAATTATTAACAAAGAGATTTATGTTTGCAGACTAGTCAGTAATTACACAAACATTTTGATTTTCATTCGGGCAACCTGTATTACCTCCCAAATTGCCAGAAACTTAATTTCTGGACTCATTTCTCACTAACTTATCAGGATAGCCTGGGACCTCGCAAAATGATGGAGTATTAAATTCTCCTCGAGAGTTTATCCACACAAATGAATTCATGAAAATAACATTAGGCATTCAAAATAAAACTGCACCGTAATGTATAAGTGCTATTAAACGTCGAGATGGCTTTATCGCGCTAAAGCTCTTTTAAGCTTCAAATTGTTTTCATACACAGAAATTAATTGTTACATTAATATTTGCATCGCTTTATATGTCAGAATTTTAAAACAAAGGCTGCAGTTTATTACATTTTCCTCACATAATAGCGACGATTTATATATTTGTTCATTTAAACGTTCATTATTATACGTATTCAAGAACAATGCGATTATTCCTCGTCATGGTTTTAAAAACATTTATTAAACCGTTCTCCGCATTTATAACAATTTGTAAACGTTATTTAAAGAAGCATGCCTACCATCGCGCATTAAAATATCAAATTTCATAATTGATTTTCATACGGGTCCAAGCACTTCCCCGCATCATCTTTTTTTTTACTTTTCATATTTCGACGTACGTTACACAATCATATGATTTCCGAACATCTCTATGCATTCCACTATCAGACACCCGTAAGCACCCTCCCTTATAGCAATCCACCCCCAACAACCAAAATCCATATTATATATTATATATAAACGCACGTATTTTACGTCAGGCTGCACGCCAGCAGAGATCAATCGAGGGCTATCCTGGTTAAAAAATAAATAAACAACGATTAACCGCGCTTGCGCAAGGAGAAGAGGGGGCGTCGAGGCTCCCTAGGGACCGGTTTTTCTCCATTCCGCGCGTGCATGCAGTAGCACGAAATCCCCGAGGCGCCGTAACGAGCGGCCTGTACGCAAGGTGAAAGAAGAAAGTCGCCGGTCGATCGAAGGGAGACAGATGGGAACGTGGATTTTAGAGTTTTGAGCGTCAGCTAAGTTTTTAGAGTGATGTGATAGTTCGGGCTGTGTACAGCTATGTGTTGTTCGTAGAGAAATAAATGATTTAGAGAGGGTTTAGTGGAGTTGAGTGGATGTATGGAAGGGGATGTTTAACTAAAAGCAATTCAAGTTTAAAGTTCCAAGTATACATGAAGTCTGTTCATATTTATTTAGATAAAAGATATAATTTACCATTTTGTCTATCATTTTAAAACACTATCATCTATTATATCTATTCTTAGTACCAAATCTACCTCAAAAATTCATTTTAATCCAATGCTGATCTTCTTTTTCATCAATTCTTACTGAGGAAACTAAAAACACGTACACAATAGATGAATCAGAATTTATATTTATCCGAATGTTTGCGAATCGAATACCGCCTCGGAGAGGTGCAGTATCAAAAGAACGCGAGGTTAAAAGTGCTTCACGCCAGACTCAGCGTAAAACGAAATTTTTTTTTGTGCACCGAGACTCTTAAAAGGGTTCCGTATCGAGCTTCATACCCCAATAAGTAATTTTGAATTTTCACGGCACAGTAAAGGCGGGCCGATAAAAAAAGAAAAGTTCGTGGCGCCGGCCGCGCCACCGAATTATTGGCTCGTAAACTTGGAACAGCTCTCTACACGAAAATGCTTTCCATGCAAACAAAAGTCGTAACGTTTTTCGCGGCCGCCGCGCGCTTCTTTCGCAACTCGGCCGCGTGCTAGCGCGAAACTTGGATTAGTTCGTAGAGCTTTTAAAGGCGCAAAATGTATTGAACTGTAACGGGTCAAATTAGGAAAAAGTTCAGGTTGTATTTTATATTTAACTTAATTTCACGCCACTAATTACCGTAATACTATTTACGTAATACTATTGGCGCGTCTGGCCTAACTGTTTTTACATAAAATCAATATCCATTACCCGCGCGGAATGGTAGAAAAATTCAAGTCGTAACTTCGCCAATTGCATTTTACGAATTAACACATCGAAATTCAATTTCAAAAATAGAATACGATGACAATCGAACGGGAATTGCATTGCAAATTCAATATGCTAATGTAGTTGAAGAATGAAAATGACGTGAAATAGAGAATAACATGAAGAATTTGTCAACTGTAAAATCAACTTCGAAGCGAGCCTTAAATACTGACACTTTCTATAAATTTTGTAGAACCCAAAATCTTCGAGTAAAATTTTTACGATTGCACTTGTGAAAAACATTCTCCGCATGCCGATACCATAAAAGCCGTCTACGCAATAAACGAAAAAGCCGAAAAAAGAATCCTTGCTCGCTGCATAAAACATTCTCACCCACCGAAAAAGGTAAAAAGCCCGACTAGGGAACGCCTCGAATGGAACGACTCGATAAATTCGAAAAACCATTCCCTCCTCCCACCCCCCAAAACACGAGTCACTCTCCAGGTGAGAGCACGTAGTACGTACACGTCCTCCACCTCCTGCCGTATAATTTCAATTCGCCGCTCGTTCCGTAAAAGCGATCGCGGGTAGAGAAGAGAGGGGGAGGGAATCGAATCCCGCTCTCTCTCCGAGCTCCGAGAATAAGACGAGCGGAATGCCAGCGCGTCTAGGAATAGATCCGGCCGAACTGGATGAGTAACTCGCTCTCTCTCTTCCTCTAAATTCAGAGCTCGAGGGAGAGACGGAGCGAGTTTCTTGTTACAGGCGCGCCAGCGCGCAACAGCGGAGGAGATAAAGCGAGGGGAGGAGGTGGAACACGCGGACCGATAAGAGAAACAAATGAAAGAGTGAGGAACGAGATGTGTGTGTATGTGTCTCTGCCGCAGTTGGGTTTTACGAGAGGCGGTCGCGAAAAGGAGCGAGGAAGTGCCGGGGAAAAAGAGAGACGGGTTTTTGAGGTCTCGGGATTTGCGCGGTATATGAGCGCTGTAGCGAGGAGCGTGTAGATCCTTTTTCTAAACAACAATACTTTGTTTTTTGGGTTTGAGGTGTGTATTTATTAGGATTTTAAAAGACTTAGAGGTCCCGTAGTCCTTACAAAAAACCAAATAGAGCCTAAATAAAACTTGTATGGAAGGGCGTAAATTTTCTACAAAGATAAAAGGTATCAACGCGAAATATACTTCAAAAAAGAATTATCGATTA
Organism: Torymus flavipes; assembly: GCA_030522905.1. Lineage (NCBI taxonomy): Eukaryota > Metazoa > Arthropoda > Insecta > Hymenoptera > Torymidae > Torymus > Torymus flavipes. Next base: position 5,548 of record JAPYZO010003293.1, read on the forward strand.
TAGCAGAAATGTCCAAATGACACAAAAGTATCATGTTAAACAAGGAAGCGTAGAAACTTTTCAACCTGTCACGCTCTAACTTCTTGCAAATATGAAAAACCTAAGAAAATCTCGACAAAGAACTCGCCGTCGAGAATAGCAGCAGTCGCGAGTAGTCCATCCGAAAATACCGGTCGAGAGAGAGATTTCAAGTTTGCCTAGGACAATTGCCGCCGCCAAGCCAATTCGCTAGTCGCGAGATAAAATCGACGAGCAGAAAAGTTGAGTCATGCACGTGCGCGCGCGCGTCGTAAAAGTCGCCAAGCCGTTCTACGAATATTCGACGCGCGGTTCCTTCACCTTGGCCGGTACGAGGTATATTACGCAGAGAAGTGCAGTTAGATATTTCGGCGAATGTCGCCGATGACAATTTGCTTTGTGTGGGTGTGGGATTGTGACACGCTGAATTTTGTGTTGAAGTAAAGGTGTCGGTAAATTTTATTTTATATACTGTTGTACGGGAGTCGGTTGATATTGCCAAAAATTTAATTGAACAGTTGGGTGTATGATGAGTATAAAATTCGTGTAAATTTCGTGCATGTTTATTTATCGATAGGAATTTTGAGCACTTGTGAACAGCCAAAAGTAATTAGTAAATGTTGTACACGTGAGAGTTACAAAAGCACATTCAACTTATTTTCAGATAGTCCCATGAAAATTGATAAGATCTCTGATCTACGCGACGATAATAGTATTAATCTTGACGAATGAGAAACATTTTTTTTCTTCACAAATTAAGACCATTTGCATGATAAATCTCTGATACTGCATTATCCACGCATATTCTCTTACTACAGCGAACAAAATGTTAAAAATTACGAAAAATGCAATAAATATCAACATTATAAAGAACGTAAAAATGGGCGTCACAGATACAAGATATCGCAATCGTTTTCCAATGCGTCGCCAAAGTGTTATCGCTGTAATAATTCGTCGCGCTATCGCAAAGTAGACGATAACGCCAGCCACCCATAAAAATTACGGTATGCATCAAAACGCCCATGTTTTCTGGTGTCATCATACTCTAGCAAAATCTAAATTAAAACTCAACAGAATCCTGCATAAAAAGCCTGAAAATCGAACAATAAAGTATCGCAAACTCTTAATCCTAATAAGAACTGCAGCTATGCCAACTTGACAAGAGTAGCTAAAACCTTCTCGCCGATTTATTAAGTTAACCTTTAATTTGCAATTCAAAACCGCGACATAACTATATATACGATGTCGGTGCGAGCACCGCGCGCGAGTGCAAGAAAACCGCGAAAATCAATACGGCGAGCAATGCCGCAGCGCGTACAAATCAGAGTGCATTCGCTAAATCAAAGTGATTTACGAAACTGCAGCCACACGCGCTCTCGCGTCCAACGGAATATTTCATGCGAATATCAGCGGGATGAAATTCCACTGCTGCCAATCATGAGCGCGACTCACATGACAAATTCAGCGAAAGAAAAGATCTAGAATCATTAGAGCCCATCGCGCATTCCCATTGACGGGAATACATGTGTCCGCGTGCGATTTCGTCGGCCTTATGCGGGCTCAGCAAAGTCAGGAAGATGCGGAGGTATGTACGTATCGATGGATGGATGCGAGTCGGGGATGAAGTTGTTTACTTAGAATTAATGGAGAATCCATTATAAAACTATAAGATACTAAATGGAATTAATGGAAATAATGCCTATCATAATACGATAATACAAATTAATTCATGTGCATGAATCAAAACACTTCAATTTCTCTTGAACGAATGTTCTATAAAAGAACTTGCTAGTTTACTAACCGTATTAATAATAACTTCAGTACAAGAAACCCAGTTTTTCTCGATAACATTGAGCTCTCGATGAATCGCATAAATATTTAAAATAAACTTCCGATACATTTGAATTCCGATTCTTTCCTCTTTGCCGCTGGGTCACTGACCCACCTTGAAAATTTACAATTCCGATGGAGCCCCAACAATACCAGCAACATCAAAACTAGTGTCATCATTATCATAATCATGCTCCTCGCATATTCTCCCTTATCAAGAAACCATATAGCAAGCTCTCTTAATCCGCGTTTGTTTACACCGGAAACGACTGAATTCCAGCCACGAGGCATAAACTCTGCGCGGGGCCAGAACGAGAAGAAGCGCATTATTATACAAGCGACAGCCGGGGCAAACAAAGAGCAAAAAAGAAAAAACGCGACGGAGAGAGATAGAGGAACGGTAGTAGGAGGAAATATTTGCGAGGTTCGCCTAATTTACAATGCAAATCCCCGGGATACGCGTTCGCTCTCTCACTCTGTCGGGGAGGAAGTTGCTGCGCGAGCGACGACGAAGACGAAGCGCCCGAGCGAAAGTTCGCGGAGACGTACGAGGGAATATCGGAATTACGGACGGTTATCGGAGCGTTTGTCTTGGCTCCTATACCCAACTGCGTTTTACGACCTTGCGATACCCCGAGGAGGAAGAGAGGCAGGCACGTTTCGGGCCACTCTCGAGAATTGGGGGAAGAAGGATAGTTTTAATTGGAATGGCGTGATGAGGGATTGGAATTTGCTAGGCGGCGGGAGGGGATTAATTGAATGATTTTAACCGTGAACATTTCGTATTTATAGTTACCTTTGCGTGAAATAATTTTTAATGAAAAAATGATACCTGTTACAGCAATGACTCTTTAAAAAATGTGAAATTATATGTAGGTATCATATTCGATCAGATTACTATTGCCTAGACCAACTGTAACACCCCGAGAATTTGTAGAATGCAATACAAAAATATACCACTATTTCTTCCATTACTCATCAAATTTTCGACGAATTGCTCGCACCATCCAATGACGTCTATTTCCCGAACCGCACTGCACTTAAAGTTCCTTATGTTTATCGGACGTTGGGTACCTCCCGTCATCTCTTAATAGAACCGTCAATGAAATTCACATAGACCGCGCGTCCATCGCGCACGCCCAATCAGTCGAACCCCCTAACCCAATTATAAAAAACCCCCCGGAGTCACCACCGTCGAAAAAAAAGTGTCCGCGTGCACAAAAACTCCGCGTAATCACGCGCGCAGCGGCATAGGATCGATTTCGCGCCACCGCGGCTCGTTCAATTAATCGTCACCGTGTTGCGGTGGACTTCGTTACATGCGCACCAGCGAGAGAGAAAGAGAGCCGCGCCCGCGGCTATTATTCATTAGCGATATAATTGCCGCCGGGCGAAATGATATCTATGCGCGAGTGCGAGAGCATCGCGGCGAATGAATGAATTTGACGCCGCGTATACGCGCGAATGCGCATGTGTGTTTTTGAAGCTGCTGGGGTGCGGATATTTTGTTTCTGGGGCGTTGAAGTGGAAATTGAAATTCTTTTTTTTAAAGGGTCGAGGGTTATTTGGGTTTTATGAAAACGTAGGAATAGAGAGTAAAAAGTGATAAGAATAGCGTGAAAGTAGGTTTGGGGTGATTCTTTGAGATGTTATGTCTACATTTAAGACGTTTGATTTTTTTAAGCAAGATAAAAATGTTATCTTGGAAGAGAAACATTTAATATAATTCCACAAAAATAGAACTGATTGTTAGGTAACTTTTTGTTCAGACTTTTTCAAATAATCCGAAATTCAAGCAGTCAAATACTTTTATAGAACCATATATCTTGCATCGAAATAATAATCCAATGAAATTGTAACCATGAGTGGTTTTCCGGTAGACGCAAACAGTGAGGTGTTGATAAATAAATCGAATAAAATTCATCGCTGAGGTCAGACCCAATTTTCGCGAATTAATTGAAACGTTTAATAGTTTGTTATTCTGCCATTCGTATTCAATCTATAGCCAAAGTAATTGATTGTTACAAAGGATTGATTCTCCTAACATTCATATATATAAATGTGAAAACCACGTTAGTACTGTAATTTTAGGTTTAATTATCAAATATCAATCATTTATGCATTCGCAAATATAATTTTCATTTCGGCTAGCCCGAATGGAATTATAATAACGATAAATTCGTTTAAATTGAAATTGCATTTATTTATCGCAAATTTAATATTTATTGCAGCGCACTCGCGATTAAAATACGCCATCAATATTTCGGCTAATGCAATATTGCTGAACAGATTAAAAAGGTATAATTAATAAGGATATCAAAAAGGGGCTTCATGTCAACTTCGCCTTGATTAAATGGATTATTGAAAGTGCCTGTGTGTACTATAGAACAAGTATAGTTTCAAACGATACTTCAATGTAAATATTCGATAATCAATAAAGGTTGCAGGTATGTAAACAAAACTTTATGAACGAAGATAAATAAAATGCATAAAATACCGTAGACATAACAAACCGCCCATAAATCTTTAAATCAATCGATAAAATTAATAAATAGTTAGTATATTTAATGTTAAAATGGGAATTCTATTAAAAGCAAGCAACACACGCCTCTCTATACTTGTTTACGCACATTACACCGCACCACAAAATCACTCAAAACGAAACCAACCACTATCCTCCACTCCATTCATTATACATTCAACGCAACGGGACACAAGAACCACAACGCCCAAACCAAAAATAACGACGTATCCATCGTATATACTATATAGCTATGTACGTGTGTATGTATATATCTCACTCGAAGCAGAAGCTCAAGAATATCCATCGCGAAGGACAAGTGATCCGTTATCACCGGCAAGAATAATCTTCAGTGGAGCAAAGTAAAAAGTCGTCGTATTCGTATGTAAATATATGCTTGGGATACTCAGCGCAGGAAACCACTGTACACGCGTATAAACACACGTTCACGTGAATCGCGCCGTAAGTAGACTGAACTGAATGAAAACAAGCTCGATACTTATTACGAGCGGAGAATGAGAGAGACGAGAGAGATTTAAAGTCTACGTGTACGTGTGTCTGTGCGTAGGATGGCCAGCGAAGCGCATGGTTTTGAAAGAGTCCGATTTTGGCTCGGATTTGGCATGGACGTTTTTATTGAATGAGGGACGTGAGGGTTTAGCTCGGTTATTACGCTAATGATGCGTTTTTGGGAGATTAAAATTGGAAAAATGTATTTTTAGACGAAAGCTAAAAGGGATACTCGAGGTAGTGAAAAATGGAATTTTTTTTAGTATGGAATTATACTATCCCTGCGGAATAAAAGTTTTCGTTGCAGAGTTTTAGAGATAACCAGAAAAATGTGTATCAGTAATAATGAATGACTGAATGTAAAGTCAAACGTTTCTTTAACAAATTCCTTTTCAATCTTTCACGATTCAATCCCGCCAATCAACCGCCACCTCCGATTTCTCACCCCACGCACCACCTCAACCACTCCGCAGCGAATCGCCAATATACGAACACGAGGGGAACAAATAACGTGCCCGGGCAATTAGCGACACAAAGGAGAGGATACATCCACGCCTGAAATTAATAATGCAGCCGGCAATTTCGAGTTCTCGCGGTTGCCCGCATAATCGCGCGGAATAAAAAGAGACGCGCGCGCTCGAGTGTCTCTAGGTGCACACACGATTTTCTATATATATGTGTGTGTGACCTGAAAAGCGCTCGGGGCGACTTTTGTTCTCGCACGACTGCGGGACTATCAATAATTTATGACTCCGACGCCGTTGCCGCCGCCACGAGTGTACACACGCTGAAGCGAGCGAAGGTGCTGCCGCTATAGTACGTGCGTGTATGTATCTACGGAAAAGCATGGAAAAGTTTTAAGGTGCGAGGGAGTGGGCTACTTTGGAAGTGCCGGGAGTGCGGAGTAATGCGAAATGCAAAAGTTTTGGTTTGTAATGTTGATACTCGATTTGGAATAAAAGATTTTGGATGAAAAAAATATTAGCGCGAAGAAGTAGTGAGACCGAATATCCAATTTACATTACTCTGCCGTGTACCAAGTATTGATGGACAGGGTAAATCGAAAATAATCATAAAATCGATGGGGATACGTATAATATAATTGAAAATGATTATTTGAAGAGCATTACTACGAATTAACGTTGACAGAATTATTAAAGTACGGTTGAAATGATTCGTTCGATTCCGAAACGAATGAATGGGCGAAATGATTGGTCTTCTGAAAAGGAATTCAAATTTAGCTTATTTCATCGATTATTTGTCACATTGCTTGATAAACGATTGATTAACGAAGATATAATAAATTCAGTTTTAAAAAATGTTTCAAAAGAAAATTGGTAAAACAGCTGGTGATACAATTTCGGTAAAATAAGGCGATTAAAATTAATATCCCAGAATTATATTTTCAACTAATGTTTCTTTTCGACTCACGGATATGCAATAACGATCAGTATTCAACTATACTTCTAGACACGATAACCCAGTAAACATACCTGAAACATAAAGAGGAATACCGACGTTAAAACAGTGTGATTATACTTTTTACAATATATTTCATAATATTTGCATTTCGTTTATTGCGATTTTTCTTTGAAATAAAAAATTTGTATCTTCTAACTAAAAGATATACTAGCCACACACGGTAATAAATTTCAAAGCTACATTTAAGACACAAAGCCTTCGCACTTTCAATTAGGTAAAACTTCATACCGCAACACTCGTCGCAAATAAATTCAAAAGATACAAGAGAAAAATACTTCAAAACAAAACGAGAAATACACACAAATAGACAAAACATACATATACTGAGGTCAGAAGCGCAAGCATTGCACATCGATTGAAAAGAAAAAGCGCGTGCTTAATCTATCTTTAGAGACTTAAAAATCGGTACGCGCGGCTCGCGCGAGGAAAATAGCGGCGCTAAAGAACCTTCAAGTAGCCAGCGCGCGTTGTTGAAAAATTCACGACGATTATTATTTCATTCGCGGGCGTCTCTCCATTGTCCCGCGGAACCTCGAAATACATATTTTACTGTGAAAATATATGCGTCGACACAACAGTCGTGTGTAGCTCTATAGTGACTGCAATATTTACCTTTCACGAGTTCACAGGGGTTATTTATAAATTACTCTTGTATCACACCGTCCGATAATAATTGAGTCTTTTGGTATGCAGAACGCTATGAGTTATTTATTATTTTATAATCGTAAGTATATTTGTGAACACGATACGAAGCATCTCTGTTGCAAATTAAGCATTTCGAATTCGAAGCGTTTAATAATTTGAATGATTTTATTTACAAATTTTATCCGAGAGTTAAATATGCACTATTAACTAAACGTAATAAATGCGTTATAATTGGGAAATATGCTTATAGAATCAAAAATGCGTTATAATTTAATCTTTTCATAAAATACGATTCCGAAATATTCAACAGTCCAAAATATAGAGTCTACGTATAGAGTGTTAGTCGTTTCATTCAATGTGACTTTGTATTAAATTTTTAAATATGATAAACTTTAAAAATTGTGCATTAGCACAACCATGGTAGTTACGATCTCTCAAAGAATAAAGCAATCTAAACTCCACTTTTCCTTCTTATATTTCAGTACGTATTATCTACCAGGAAAAATCTCCCTCCAGATCATACTTCGCCTACATCCAGAAAATAGCCAGATCAAGCGCCTCGCTCTATTCACCCCAAGACTCAAGAGTCGAGGGAGTAGCAGCCCCTCGCGGGCTGCTCGCAATATTTTCGTGCGTATATATACGCACAGGCGCCGTACGCATCATCAGCCGAGGGGCTTTCTGCGCGTCCCTTCGGCAATTGGCCGCGCGCGCGTAGATAGGTGAACGACTGAGGGAGAGAAAACTTG